>NJDC01001703.1:49203-62610 GCA_002245475.1 Calephelis virginiensis | reverse complement strand
GCATTATTATTGAAAAATATTAGCGTTCTGCACTTCTCCTACACATAAACTATAAGTGTGCCAAATTTTATGCTCCTGCGTCCGCGCAATTTTCGGAAAAAGAGGTCCAAAGTTTTGACATCACGTATTAATATATAGATTATAAGATTAGCATACAATGTGTTGTTACAGGTCCTCTGTGTAGAATAGACAATCTGTCATCCTCTCTGGCAGCACATAAGAGGTAAGCAAAGGTAAAACTGGTTATTACCATCATGGCCACTGGTGGTAGAGTACTGTGCAGCAATTTGCCCGAGTTGGGCCTAGGGTAGGGGCCATTGGTGTTGTTGGTAATAGCCCGTGTCGCCTTTGACCACCTCTTACGTGCTGTCAAGCAAGATGGCAGATGGGAAAGCTAGTCTTTTAAGGCCCCACATTCAGTCAACCAGAAGAGGCAATCGCCGCACTCCCCCGTTCCATGATTACTATGAAATAATCGCGCTCTAAAGTAAATGTCTTAAGCGACAAATCACTATTTTTGACACTATAAAAGTAATTTGCAAAAAAATAAAAAAACTGAAACGATTATCTTTTAGGTATAATACTTATCTGTGTTTATGTTAAATCTGGTATTGATATTTTCATAATTGAAGTAGACAGATGGGTTTTGCTTTCAAAAAAGGGTTAACATTTTGATTTTTTTCTATCGAGCAAAGTGAAATGAATCGTGTTTTGTAAACAATAGTCTTGTAAAGCATATCAATGTTAATCTTGTGTATTTTTGTTACCATGATCCATGATTGCTTTGTATGAAAAAGACATTATATTGCTGACATATTTTAGCATACATGGACCCTTAAGCTGTACTAACCTCTTATGAAAGAGTACGATTTGCGAACACATTATTAGTATTCCAGCTCATTCCTGGTTGCTAGTTATGTGAGTATGTTCGGCCATTTATACTTGTAGTTATAATATAAGGTACCTACGTCTGTAATTTCAAAACTGCAAAAATTATGAATTTCAAAAAAAGGCGGGATATCACATATGACGATATTATTCTAAGTTATATTTTAAGTTAACAACTACACTAAGTTCTATAACCTTTTCCAATAGTCATGCAAGCGTCAGTCAATTCCATCAATCATTGATTGGGTTTGAATGTTTATTACACAGATTAATATCATTCGAACATAATTCATGACTGATAGAAGCAACCTTGAGTGAATATGTATACTCGTTAAATGAAATCGACGTACTACAAAATATCTGTCATTTCTTAATGCTAGGTTATCAGTCAGTCATATCAGTGACTGGAAGAACTGACATCAAAACCTACCGTCTACTGAACGTTTTACACGTCTCCCTCAATACCATGTCATTTAAATAAAAGAAAGTGTCATAACGATGATTTACCCGAAGGAGTAGGCACAATCAGGACATCCACGACTAGCCGAAGACACTAAATGTCAACAATGTCAACAATGCTGACAATGATAGGTGGCAAGCCTATCGCCAAACGTGCAAATATCCCCTGTGCAACGTTGTTTTTATTAGAAATTTGGCAAATCAGGTTTTTTTTACTTAAATTTCGCAAATAATATTACTAACATTGCTATTAATTTTGAAGTAAATAATTAATTATACCTTTGGCAATATTTAAAGATATGGCAGTACATATAGTAGTTCTGAGTAAGATAAAATTCTTGGTTGTATTTTTATGACACATAAAAACCTTTGTTGCGTTGGTTTATTGTCTAACATCTTCCAATTATTGTTAACTAGCTATTGCCTGCGGCTTTGCTGTATTAGGGCTTTACACGTTCCAAATAGCCCAGTTCTCATGAACCGACTAAATGAATCCTTGTTGGTCCGGGTCCATTAAGTAGAATATTATAAAATCTGTCTCTATGTCATCTCATTAATAGGAGACATGTAGGTAATCATCAACAAGGCCACTGATACTAAAGTGCTGTGCAGCAACTTGCCCCGGTAGGAATTCACTGCTTTACCTATTATTGTCGCCATACTTACTCTGTCATATTCCGGTCCAGAGGATAGGGTAGCCTTTAGACTTGCACATTAGGCTTAATAGCCCGGCAACAGGATAGCAACGCACCTGAAACATCTAAGGCGTCTATAGGCCATGGCTGTCTCTACTATCAGGAGAGCCGTGTGCTTGTTCGCTGACAATGAAAAATGAAAAACATACTTTAAATGTTCCTGTCTCTAAAAAAAATACATCTTACTTTTACTAAATATTTTATATACCTAGTATTCACAGAAAAATGTTAGTAATCCCAATAAATCCGATGAATGTTTGTTGTCGACTCTGTGGTCTAGCGGTCCGGGTGTTGGACTTGACTGCATGAGGTCCCGGGTTCGAATCCCGGGTCGGCCAACACAAAGTAAATTGGAATTTTCCAATTTTCTAATAAAAATATGTTGATCGGGATTGGAAATGTGCCCGGTTGGCGTTAGGCTTGCCACCTATCACATTGTGGGACTTAGTGTCTTCGGCTAGTCGTGGGTGCCTTGGTTGTATCTCTGCCTAACTCTTCGGGGATATGGGCGTGAAGATACTTTACTACCTTACTTTACTTTATATTTGTACTAAAAATGCAAAATAAGGTGGTACGGAAGTCGAATATGGACACCCTAATGATTTTTTGTATTAAAAAAAAACTATCTTAAAAAAATATAATCTAATATCATATTTTCAAACAAGTAGGAAAAGTGGACAGAGGCTTGTCGATTTTAAAAGTATGCCGTATTTGAAAATATAATAAAAATGTATTCTTCATATATTCTAAGTAATTTTCTGTGTTATCAGTTTTTATAAAACTTTTCATTTATTATAAAATCAAAAGCAAACTGTATATTTAATTACCGCACTTACCGCAAAACATGTGCATTACTTTATAGTTTTAATTTTTTTAACAATCTCCAACCAACAAACATTTCTAACAAACAGAGGCAACGGATCAGTACGTCAGTTTTTTATTTTTTTAAACTATCATATACGGTTTGGGTATGGGCTTAAGAGAGATCGATCACTTTTGTTTTTCGATTAACAGTGCAATTTACAAGTAAAAGTCTCAACTATTTGAGACAAACCTAAGTGTCCATATTATCTAACTGTCCGTATTACCCTTCCGTACCTTAATTATATAGAATAAATGAAAATATATTTTCATTTTCAAGGACGAACACTGTATATGTGCCAGCAAACAAGTGTGTTTTTTGTGACAATTTATAATTTTGCTTTCTATTAACTTGAATTTACATTATTTTATTTAATTGACGAACATTACATGTATGTCACAAACAGATATCAGATCGATCTGACTGACAGACCAACAACTATATAACATTTCAATGTAGGTTATTGGAATGAATTTCCTTATTGCGCGTTGTGAATGGGGACCAGACGGAAAAAATTCTTACGAAAATGTTGTCACGACACTTTTTGCTCTGTGGTCTAGCGGTTTAGTCGTTGGGCTTGACTGCATGAGGTCCCGGGTTCAAATCCCGGGTCGGACCATTTTTTTGTATATATTTTTTTATTTTTCAATTTCAAATTTTTTTACTATCATTTTTATTTTTTTATTTTTTTTTTATTTTACTATTTTTTTATATTTTTGTTTTCTTTTTTTTTATTTCATGTTTCTCTGTCTGTTTCTCTCTATAAGAGAGATAGAGATAGAGATTACTAGAGATTGATAGAGATCGAGAGAGAGGGGGGGGAGAGACAACTTCGTTCCATCCGGGTGTCCCTTGACACCTCTGAACTTTTTTTAACTTCATTTCAAACGGATGCAGCGAGTGTTTTACGTTATGAATAATTAGGTATCTATTAATTCATGTTTTTTATAATACTTAAATGCAAACAAATATGCGAATTTCCTTATGGTAATGGTAATAAATTGCTTACATGTGACCGGGACTTCTATCGAAATTACGTTTACCGGCTACCTTAACCTCCGAACCGGAACACGTCATGACGTTCTAGCGGTAGGAATAAGATATATTTGTGGAATGTAACAATTATATTGTAATACAAAAGAACTAACTGCATTTACACTACAGCGTGTTAATACTAAAATATTTACACCAAAATTAAATACAATTACTAAAGTAACAATAATCGTGACCATACCTTTTGCTCACATATAACCATATTCAACTAAACGCAATGAAGTCTAAGGACAAAGCATGTTTATTATTTCAGTTATTAGATTCTGTAACTTACTTAACAAGTTGGCTTCGAACAATCTGAAGATTGTATAATTACATATACGATTGTAGTAAATTATAAGTATAAGAAAGCGGATTTTCGGTTCTGTGCCCCAATATAGGAAACAACTGGGATTTAATAGCTAGGATGATGGTGATAAGAAAAGTGTACAATTTGGCACCGTTTTTGTCCAGCTCAGAAATTTAACGTTAAATTATTTTGAATACAGGCTGCTGACGTCAGTTCTTTATCTTTTTTAAGTCAGCCTTTAAGGCAAATAAGGAACAAGTTATTAATAAGAAATAGTAACAATTTAAGCACAAAGTTAAAAAAAATCAAATTTAATTTCAAAACTGTATTGCAGAATAAGTAAACAAAAATAAGCATTTTATTTATTTATATTAGGTAAGGCGGTAGTACCAATCCGAGCGAGTGTGTGCTAAACTCTACCACCTAGTCAGATGTAGAAAGATGATGCCGCCTAGAGACACCAAAGGTGGAAATGGTACGTTGCCGACCTGAGGCCGGAATGTTAGACCTCGTGCAAAAGTTAGATTACAGGCTTCCTTATCCTCCGAACCAGCAAGCACTGATGTTATGGCGGCAGGTATAAATAAGGCGGTGGTACCAACTCGAGAGAGTCGCAGCGAAACTCTACCACCTAGTCAGATGTCACGGTATTAGTGACGGTAAGTCTATGCTCGCTTTTTACGAGTTACCTGACAGGAAGGCCAATTATTAAACCTACTAACCTAATCTATTTTATCACTAGTAAATGAAATGCAAATTTAACTTTTTCAAGATTGCATTCAAAAAAAATTACCATTTAATTTCAAGTAAATGGTAATTTTCTTTGTATCTTTTACTTTAATTATCTTTTAATCCGCTCTTAAAAATTAAAACAAATGTTCTTAGTTTTGTTGTAAGGTGTACAATTTCATAATATTTCATAGTTTAATTACTAGGCCCGTTGCGTATTTGTTTTCATATTTATAGACCTTTGATTTTAATAGATATACATATTATACTTTATACATATTTATATCGATTATATTTCCGCAGGAGTTTTTTTTTTAATAAATAAATGTACGCCCATTGAGACTAGATATTTCACAAACAATAGAAGAATTGTTTGTTCAAATCGTAATAAAAAATGTCATAACAAATAAATTATATTACTGATTTTAGTAATTACTAAAATCACATGAAAAAAGTTAAAATAAAAACTGGTGAAAGATATAACATTTTTACGGAATAAAAAGGTTTAAATTGTGAAAGTGTGAATTTTACATTAAAAATATTTCTAGGCAACTGAAAGAAGGCAGTTAAACAAATTTTGAACATATTTTGGATTTTAGTCTGTCTGTCTGCTTTCCGGCCTCTGTATCTATTAAATTAATAGTGACGGAAATATGTTGGACTGTTTTGCGCTGTTGTTTATACCGTTTTGCTTGAGAGGTTCCGTTTGGAAATAAAAGAAGTTAAAATGAAAACTTGGCTACAATAGTTCATTAGCTTGGAGTCCAATTTTATTTTCATCAGTCCCAATTCATTTTGGGATAAAAAAAAATATTGGATTGGTCTATGACACTCCAAAAGTGGTCTTTTAAATATTTAAAATGATTTAATAATTTTAATGCTTTTATTAAAATGATCAATTTACCAGTCAAAAAGGTACGAGAAGTGAATACACATCTCGTACCTTTTTGATTTATTATGTATGACAATTGGTGTTGGTCCGGGATCCTTTGCAGAATAGACCACCTACCTTCCTGCCAGGGAGCTCGTAAACGGCGAGCATAGGCTTACCGTCACTAACATCGTGACATCCTACTAGGTGGTAGAGTTTCACAGCAACTCGCCTGGATTGGTACCACCGCCTTACCTATTCTTGACGCCATATCGTCAGTGCCTGCCGTTGACATGTTCGGGTTCGGAGGGAAAGGTAGCTAGTAAACTTACTTTTGCTACAGTCTAACATCCCAGCCTCAGGTTGGTAACGCACCATTACCACCTATGGTGTCTCTAGGCAGCGTATTTTTTTTACCATCAGGAATTATCGTACGCTTGTTTGCCTCCCAATATCATAAAAAAAAAATTGTTAAAAAAAATATTAAAAAACAGGAAAGAAAAAAACGATTGATAGTTTACTCACTAATTTTAATTATGAATTATTTTTAGGCCTGTCAGTCCCTCCTGGAATAAGTAATGCGGTTTTAAGGATTGAAAAACATGGGATCCAGCTGGCCACACTAAACTTTGCATATAAAAAAGCAATTGTTGTTTCAGTAGCATCCTTGTTTTAAAAGAAATAAAATTTAAAGAAAAATTACTAAAAGTTAAAAGTCAAGGAATGTTATTTTAAATGGCATACTAACCAGTTAGTAGATCGCAGCTGCAAAATAAATAAACATGATTTTTTATCAAAAACAATTTGTAAAGATGAAACAAATTTTTATGTCCTTTTTAGGGTTCCATACCCAAGGGTAAAAATGGACTCTGTTACTATGCCTCCGCTGTCTGTCTGTCTCCAGGCTGTACCTTATAAACCGTTATAGCTAGAAAGCTGAAGTTTTCACACATGTATTTTCGATGTCGCTATAACAGCAAATACAAAAAATTAAAAAAATAAAATATTAAGGGTATATAATGAACGTGTTGATTTGTATTTTTTTGTTCAATATTAAAAACGATAACAGGCAAACTCTAAAATTTTTTACAGAATATTTACTTGTAAATAATTAAATAACAATAAAGTAAACACTAAAGGAGCCCCCTTTTAGCCCCCATACAACAAACGTATTTTTAAATAGATGATGATCCTTTCGAGTCCGTTTCGCACTTGGCTGGTTTTATAATTAACACAATTTTGAGTCGACACCAAACAATTATCGCTTCTGTGGTCTAGTGGTTCAGGTGTTGAAAAAAATGTTGCTCAAGATTGGACAAGTGCCTGGTTGCCGATAGGCTTGCCACCTATCACATTGTGGGACTTAGTGTCTTCGGCTAGTTGTGGGTGCCCTGGTTGTGCCTCTGCCTACCTTTTCGGGGATACGGGTGTGAAGATACTTTTTTTTTACCAAACAATTAAATCCCAAAGTTCCAAGTCCCAAGCTTGGCAGATAAGCAGAGCGTCGAATGCCAAATATTACAATTTTAATGGTCTTATTTACATTTTTCTTTACATAATATAAACACGCCGGTAAACGGTAAATACGTCAGGAATAATAAAAATAGTTACTGAAACTGGAAAATAGCGTTACATCATTTAAATACACAATAATCTAGAATGTTAATCGATTACCCTAAGATTTTGTCAATAGATCTAGATTTGGTGGCAATAAGACCATCACGAAAGTACAGTTTTTGAAATGACAATATTTTAAAATTGGTTTAGACATAACGGAGAAACCGATTTACTTTCATAAATAATACGAATCTAACATGTATACTCCTTTTTACAAGTTGGTTAAAAATAAGTAATCAAATGATCCTGCTTATGAAAAATACAAGTTTTATTTAAAAAGAAGAGTCCCTAACAGTTTCATCTTTTATAAATAGAAAAGGTCGTATTTAAGAAACCCTAAAAAAGAGTGACTTTGTTTTGAGTCAATATTTCAATATTTATTGAGTTTCTCATCAGGGAGGAAATCTAATCCTACGCAAAATTATTACACAAATTTCAGATACTAAAAATTTTTAAAAAACAATAAACTAAGTTAAAATAAATTAAGTTTAAATTCCAACATTATTGTAAATTCAAAAACAACCCTAATTGTATTTTTTTATGGTATTGGAAGTTTAACAAGAAGGCGGAACCTAACCCGAGCAATATTTTTTTTTATTAGAAAATTGAAAAAACCAAATTTTCGTTTTGTTGCCCGACCCGGGATTCTAACCCGGGACCGCTAGATCACAGAGGCGATTTAAAAACCGACAATGTCGTTTACACAACTGCAGCACTTTTATTCATTTTGCTGTTGTTTATTACTGCTATTTGTTACCTCTGGATAACGCTCCGAAAAAAATGTGTTTTTTTTTCAATGGCTAATGTGTTGCCAACCTCGCGGTTTTTACAACTTCACCGGGCTTTATGGGCCGAGCGGAGTGCTCAGCCCAAGATATCATTATTTAGATGGATTGGACTGTTACCTACAACGCCAGCAGCAGCCGTGCCTCGACTTGGTGCTGCGTTCTGGTTACTGGGTGGACTTGATGGAAGAAAAGTGGCAGCTCGTCGCTCGGCGTTAGGCGCCGGGCGCAAGAAAGGTCTTCGTCGCCGAGAGCGGCTGCGACGGTGTAGTGTAGTGTCCTGTGAGTTAGTGTTACTTGGATTGGGAGGGAGGGTCGCGTTTGCTGCGGTTATTGGATCCGGTGGATCCGATAACACGTGACGGGGTCTCCTAAGTTTGGCGGGCGCGTTTACGGCCGCTGTGTAGTCACACGCGGGTGCTAACACTGGGTTTGGGATAATGTGTATGTTTTAAATTTCCTTATAAAGAAACAACATTGTTCGGGATTGAATATGTGTCCATTAGGCAATAGGTTAGCCACCTATCACATTTTGGGACTAAGTTTCTGCAACTAGTATTGAATGCTTTAGTATGTACCTCCACTTAACAAATTGTGGGACACAGACGTGAAGATCCATTTTTAATGATTACATAGAAATAATAAAGATAAATAAGTACACAAGTATCTTCACGCCCATATCCTTGAAGAGGTAGGCACATGCACAACCAGGGCACCCACGACTAGCCGAAGACACTTAAGGACTTAGTAGTCCCACAATGTGATAGGTGGCAAGTCTATCGCCAACAGGGCACATATCCAATTGGAAAAACCAAATTTTCTATTTGTTGCCCGACCCGGGTATCGAACCCGGGACACCTCTAGCAGCCAAGCTCAACACCTAGACCGCTACACCACACAGATGACTAAAGATATTTATTATTTTCGTTAATTTACGTAGAGAAACTTTCTCAATTTAAATTCAACTATTTTCTCAAATTCAATCGTCTGAAAGTCTGAAATTGTGAAGTTGTAAAATATGTGTTCTTACCCATTTCTTGGTAATAAAATAAGGGAGACTTTCAAAGAAGTTAGTTTGAAATTTATGCAGTACTTGCAGTAGTGCAGTTGCCTTTGTACGGAATCTGCCAATAACTGCCTGGTCGATTTATATTCATTGGATAGACTTATCTGGAAATTAGCCTGTTACTATGAACTATTTGGCTTTAAGTTCCTCACTATGCCATATGCCATGGTTGTGTCCATGCCTACCTCTTCGGGGAAATGGGCGTGAAGACACTTACTTACTTTTATTTTAAGTTTCTTCCTCAAGATTCGAGAACACATTCATGGGGTCGTTGCTCTAACTTTCTATATTAGCATACAGTTAGGTGATTGTGTTCAAGAGCTCCACCGGTTTGTTCCACTTTCTCCGTTTCACCCTTAACAAGGTTTACTACTTATCCTCTGTACTTTGACGATAGCTTCAACTAGATTCGAAACAAAATGTCTACTAAAACGATACTAGAACCAAAAAGTTCTTCTTACATCCTTTAAAAACTGAAAATTTATCTTTGTTAGTAAAAAAAGAAAAAAAAGTAAGTATCTTCGCGCCCATATCCCCGAAGAGGTAGGCAGAGGCACCCACGACTAGCCGAAGACACTAAGTCCCACAATGTGATAGGTGGCAAGCCTATCGCCAACCGGGCACATTTCCAATCCCGATCAACATTTTTTTTTATTAGAAAATTGGAAAAATCCAATTTTCTTTTTGTTGGCCGACCCGGGATTCGAACCCGGGACCTCACGAAGTCAAGTCCAACACCCAGACCGCTAGACCACAGAGGCGATTCAACTTTGTTAATTAAATAAACCCTATGGAAAATAGTTTTTGCGTGTGGAAGATAATCCCCCTTGTTGGTCTTTGTTCCTTTGTAGAATAGACCATCTGCCTTCATGCCAGGCAGCTAATAAAGGCGAGCAAAGACTTACCATCACTTACACCATGACATCTGACTATTTGGTAGATTGATACCACCGCCTTACCTACTCCTACCGCCACAACGTCAGCGGCCGCCATTGAACCTGCAGGTTGGCAACGCACCATTATCACTTTTAATGTCTCTAGGCCACGTGAATTTCTTATCATCAGGAAATCCGTCTGCTTGTTTGTTTACCAATATCATAAGAAAAACTGGAAAGTTTGGACTCTCAGTAAAATATTTTTTTAACTTTCAATATATTTCAAAGTTCATCTTTGCTTGCGACTACAAAATTTCCCTGTCTTCCCCAGTGTTGGTGCAGGTTTTCTGTGTAAAATAGACCATCTGTCTTCCTGTCAAGCAGCTCGTATGAGGCCAGTAAAGGTCGAATGTGTCGTCACCAACAAGATCACTATTTGTAGAGTACCATACTGCGACTCGTCCAGGTAGGGATTCATAACCTTACCGCCTGCTACCATAATTATAGTGCCATGTTTCAGTCCGGATGGTAGGGTAGCCGGTAGACTTGCACAATTCACCTAGCATCCCGGCTACAGGACAGCGACGCTGCTACCGCATTTGTGTCTATAGGCCACTCTAAGTTTTACCATCAGGAGACCCGTCTCCTTGTTTGTTATCTTCACACAAAAAAACCTAAGTGTGTGAGTCGTCGAGTTTCATTTTGCTATATTTCAAATTGTTGAGAAAATCCTGACACAGTTTCTTTTATAATTTACAAATATTTTTCTTTTATAATAAAGAATCGATAAAATTCTTCTATAATATAATTTATTCTTTCTTTTATAATAAATTTCTTTTATAATATAGAATAATTTATCGCCTCTGTGGTCTAGCGGTCCGGGTGTTGGACTTGACTGCATGAGGTCCCGGGTTCGAATCCCGGGTCGGTCAACGAAAATTGGATTTTTTCAATTTTCTAATTAAAAAAAAATGTTGGTCGGGATTGGAAATGTGCCCAGTTGGCGATAGGCTTGCCACCTATCACATTGTGGGACTTTGTGTCTTCGGCTAGTCGTGGGTGCCTTGGTTGTACCTCTGCCTACCTCTTCGGGGATATGGGCGTGAAGATACTTTATAATAAAGAAATAAACCAAATTCACGTCGTTATGTTTGCAAATTCAAATTATCAGGTTTTTTTCATTTAGTGATAGTTCAAGGATACATAAGGTACTGACAGCAAAACTGCAATTATTAATTTATTATTATACTAGCTGCTACCTGCGGCTTCGCCCGCGTTTTCTCAGAAACCCGGTGTGCGATCGGGATTAAAAATAGCCTATTTGTTAATCTAGGTCACAATCTATCTGTCTTCCAAATTTCAGACAAATCCGTTCAGCCATTCGAGCGTGAAAGAGTAACAAACATCCATACATCCATACTTACAAACTTTCGCATTTATAATATTAATAGGATTATTATATTAGTTACTTTTTGACAATACTTTTATCATTGATAGGTAGCTAAGTTTATAGTAAGCAATTTAAGTCAATTTTATCCAGCGCAATGGCTTAAATGATAGTCACAGTATCTGATTTGGAAATACCTACTAGTTTATTTTATAATGAACTTAGAGTAAATGAACTAAAATTAAAATCAGAATAAAATCTAATGACAAGTCGTTTTTTTCTTATTAATTAATAATAACTGTAATATCCTTTTTATTGATTTGCTATTGTGAGCTTACATTTTCAATTCGATTTCTACGTTTTCGAAATATGCGCATATTAACTGGAAATAATCTAATATATATAAAATAAATGCCACTTTTCGTTGTAATTGTATAACTCATGAATGGGCTCACCTATCCAAACTAAATGTTTTGGCTTTGTTCGTACTATTTAGTGGATCGTTTATGTGAAGTTTGCATAAAATTGGTTGAGCGGTTCTTCATTTATCTCATTTTTTGTAACAAATGAATTCAATAAATGGCGGATCGTTTTGTTATTGGGTACTTTACTGTCAAATTGAAACTTTTTTCAGATGGGGATTGTGCTGTCATATTGATTCATATTATTTATATTTTATCATTTTCAGTTTTTTTTCCTTTTTTTGTTGTGTTATGTCATTTATGCGGTCATATACGTAGCGAAGCAGAGGCCGCTAGTATTAGATAATAAAAATAACTTAAATAGATATTTGGGCTATGGAGCAACCAAGAAACTTATCTTTTAAACGACATCTCGTAATAAGTCACAATAGTTTTTTATAAATTGATATTACGTAAAAATATAAATCATGAGTTAAAGTTAATTATGATTAAGAAATTAAATCTAAGTACCATCAAAGATTTAGGTAAGAATAAAATGTTAGTGCATTTTTAAATTGAATGTGATTGTTTAAATAAACATAATTAAAACATACCTTGAATAAAATGACGTTATTAAATCACAGCACAACACAATCGCACAGACACAAGCACTAAAACACAAAATTAAAACGTTCAAGTATACTGAAGAAAAGGAAAAATATTTTTTTCCAAGTAGAGTAAAAAATTGCATAAAATTTTTCACAAATGTTGAGCTTTTATTAAAAGTTGAGTGTACGAAGTTTCGTAAGAGGCGGTTGGTTGGAAACGCGCGTGGTTTCAGCGGCTCACGACAAAGTACTGAAGGCTTGTTTCAGACTTTCAGACATGCGTAGCGGATCTCAAGCTTTACATATTCTTTGAACTTATTTAATTTTAAACCGGCTCTATTAAGTTGAGATTATCAATTTGACTGTACGCATTTAATTTTTTAATTTTTTGTAATTATTTAACCAATTAAGAATTGTTTATAATAGTTCTATTTTTGAAAGTTAGCTCATGATTTCGAGGTAGTTCCATATTAATTATTGTCATAATCTAACTGGAGGTTCTCCTCGTGTTGATCCGGGTTCCTTTGCAGAATAGACCATCTCCCTCCTGCCAGGCAGCTCGTAAAAGGCGAGCATAGGCTTACCGTCACTAGCACCGTGACATCTGATTAAGTGGTAGAGTTTCGCAGCGACTCACCCGGATTGGTACCACGGTCTTACCTACTCCTGCCGCCGTAACGTCATGACGTGATCCGGTTCGGAGAGAAAGGTAGCCGGTAACTTACTTTTGCTCTAGGCCTAACATCCCGGCCTCCGCTCGGCAACGCACCATTACCACCTTTGCTGTCTCTAGGAGTCGTGAATTTCTTACCACCAGGGAAT
>NJDC01001703.1:32121-48553 GCA_002245475.1 Calephelis virginiensis | reverse complement strand
AAAAATTTGCATAAATTTTTTCACAAATGTTGAGTTTTTATTAAAAGTTGAGTGTACGAAGTTTCGTGAGAGGCGGTTGGTTGGAAACGCGCGTGGTTTCAGCGGCTCACGACAAAGTACTGAAGGCTTGTTTCAGACTTTCAGACATGCGTAGCGGATCTCAAGCTTTACATATTCTTTGAACTTATTTAATTTTAAACCGGCTTTATTAAGTTGAGATTATCAATTTGACTGTACGCATTTAATTTTTTAATTTTTTGTAATTATTTAACCAACTAAGAATTGTTTATAATAGTTCTATTTTAGAAAGTTAGCTCGTGATTTCGAGGTAGTTCCATGTTAATTATTGTCATAATCTAACTGGAGGTTCTCCTCGTGTTGATCCGGGTTCCTTTGCAGAATAGACCATCCCCCTCCTGCCAGGCAGCTCGTAAAAGGCGAGCATAGGCTTACCGTCACTAGCACCGTGACATCTGATTAAGTGGTAGAGTTTCGCAGCCACTCACCCGGATTGGTACCACGGCCTTACCTACTCCTGCCGCCGTAACATCATGACGTGATCCGGTTCGGAGAGAAAGGTAGCCGGTAACTTACTTTTGCTCGAGGTCTAACATCCCGGCCTCAGGTCAGGCAACGCACCATTACCACCTTTGGTGTCTCTAGGCGTCGTGAATTGCTTACCATCAGGGAATCCGTCTGCTTGTTTGCCTTCATAAAAAAAGAAATAAAAGGTATTTGAGTTATATTTAATAGTACATAGATATTCGTTTATCCTAACTCAAAAATGACTTATATTATAATGAGGAATATATTGGACCAACTCGGAAACATTCGCAAAAATAATTAACAAATTGCGACGTAATAACTAAATAATTGAAGTTGGTTTTTTAAAGCTTTAAAGCGCTTAATTTATGTCCAGACATAGTTTTCCTAGTATAAGAGTGTACGATTTTAAATACACTGAATCTAGCCGATTTATCGGTCAAGTTTTATCTTCCATACCTAATAACGATCGTCGGAAACGCTTGTAGGTTGGCTATAGGTTCGATTAACGATTAAGATGTGTTAGATATTAGTAGGAAACCTGCACTGCAAAGAGCAGCCTGTATTTTTTTTACAATTGAAACATCTACGCTACTTGACCTACTTTAAAAACATGTTTTAGATTTGGATTGCTACTGTTATCCATTATTTTTTTGTGATTTGTGTTTTGTTTGATTTTTTTTGTGTAACAAACGGCTCTCTTAATGGTTAAGGATAATCAAAGCCTATGCACGCCGTAGATGTTGTAGGTGTGTCGCTGTTTTTTGGCCGAGATGTCAGGAACTTCGAACGTGACACTGCTATTACGGCGTCAGAAATAGGTAAGGCTGTAAATCCCTGCCAAACGAGTAATAGCGCTGCACGCTACAACCAGTAGTCCTGTTAGTAATGACCCACCTAACTTTTGCTTGCCTCTTATGAGTTTGCAGGAAGGCACGGCAGAATATACTGTATATTCTAGACAGAAGACCAGGACCAATATATTGGTGAAAACTCAATCAAACTTGATTCTGTAGATTTCTCATGATGTTACAAACACACAAGGCTTACGGTTGTACACAGAGACGTCAATTATCTTTTAATCAGTAGTAGTTATTTTTACAGCATTTGCAGCTGTGCATTTGTAAAAAAAAGAAGATTGGCGACCTTCCATATAATGTGCTATTCGACGATAAGTATTATTGATGAATGTCCAAAGAACGATTTATGGCCAACAAAAGTACATAGAGACTAGGTTGAAAAAATTTACTTTAGTCTGTGGTCCAGCAGCGTGGAACTTGACTTCTTGATGTTCCTGGTTCGATTCTAGGGTCGGACAACGAAAAAAACTAGAAATGTGCGTTATCAATTTTCTAATAAAAATAACGTTGCCCGGGATTGCATAATGTGCCCGGTTGGCGATAGGCTTGCCACATTGTGGGACGTAGTGTCTTCGGCTAGTCGTGGATGTTCTAGTCGTGCTTCTGTCTACCTTTTGGGGATATGGGCGTGAAGACACTCTACTTTATTTTTTAGTTCCTAAATCTGTGTTTCTTTTGCAAATCACTGACTGGGCAGTTATTAATAAACGTTACTCCCTCACTGATCTTAGCAACAATGAATCTATCTTAGGGACGCAGACCGACTTTCGCAACTTCACTGCGACACCAAATTCTCTGATAAACTTGGACTATTCATGCTGCAACTTGATTCACTCAATAGTTTTTAAATCTCCTTTGTTAGAAGTTAGACCAGACGGGATACGGATTTATTAGTATCTATTTTGTTTTAGCAAAGTTTCTATTTGTAAATGTAAAAAGGTAAAATATTATTTCGCCTAGAGATTTGATGATACCATTGTAAAGTGAAATCAAATCACTTGAAAATTAAAAAAAAAATCATGAGGTCCCGGGTCAGCCAACACAAAGAAAATTGGATTTTTCCAATTTTCTAATGAAATGAAATTTTTCTAATGAAATTCTAATGAAAATGTTGGTCGGGATTGGAAATGTGCCCGGTTGGTGATAGGCTTGCCACCTATCATATCGTGGGACTTAGTGTCTTCGGCTAGTCGTGGGTGCCTTAGTTGTACCTCTGCCTACCTCTTCGGGGATATGGGCGTGAAGATACTTGAAAATTTAAATTATTTATTATTTGAGTATCTTCACTTCCATATAGGCAAAGGCACAACCAGGGCACCAACAACTAGCCGAAGACACTAAGTCGCACAATATGATAGGTGCCAAGCCTATCGCCAGCCGGGGACATAACCAATCCTGGAAAACCATATTTTATTAAAAAATAGAAAAGACACATTTTCTAGTATATTTGTTGCCCGACTTAGGGTTTTGAACCCCGAAAATATCTTATGATGCCGTACAGCTGATAATCGCAATTCACGCGATTCGTCTAATGGTAGACAACCGTGGCCTATAGTCACCAAAGATGATATTGGTGTGTCACTGTCTGTGGCTAAAGTGTTTTGTGTAACCTATTGTGCTCTTCTACCGAATACAATACCCTCGGAATCGGAACATGCCTGTTACTCTTTCGGCAGCAATAAGTAAGGCCGTGGATCCATACCCCAGCAAGTTGCTGCTTGGCACTTTACCTCCAGTGAAGTTTGTTATGGTGCCTCACAAGCGCGCATCCAGGAAGCAAGGGCGGATGCAAAGATAACTCGGGCCGTGATTCCTTTTCCTTGGGTAGAATCCTTTAAAAAGTATTCGCCATATTAAAATAAGTCTTCCTTGAACGAACTTTGAGTATGTGACTTTGACCAGGAGTAAGAACAATAGATATTCTTGCCGTGTTGGTACAAGCTATTTTGCAGAATAGACCACGTACCTTCCTGCCAGGCAACTCGTAAAAGACCAACATGGGCTAACCGTTACTAACACCGTGTCAACTGACTAAGTGGTAGAGTTTCGCAGCGACTCGCCCGGATCGGTACTACCGTCTTACCTATTCCTACCGCCATAACATCAGCGCTTGCCGTTGACGTCTGCCGGTTCGGAGAATAAGGTAGTTGCTAAACTTACTTTTACTCGAGGCCTAATATCCCAGCTTCAGATTAGCAACACACCATTACCAGTTTCGGTATCTCTAGGCGGCGTGAATTTCTTATTTGGAAATCTTCGGTTGTTGGCCTTCCAATGTCAAAAACAACATATAATCCTTAGGTTATAATCATTTTATACACTCTCTTTAAGCACGGGTTAGCTTGCTTATCATGGGTGCAATAAAATCAATTTTGTATTCTGATTTGAAGAGGGAAGGATTAATTAACCTACACAATACGTGACGCCTGTTGTGTAGGTTGATTCATACTGTACTAACGAGATGATTGTATTTTAAGCACATACATAGCAGAAAGAAATAATAATAATATTAAATAAATATCCCTAGACAAGTTACACTAATTGAATCTAACCGAAAGTAAGCAGATTATATGCTTGTGTTATGGTAATCGCCTCTGTGGTCTAGCGGTCCGGGTGTTGGACTTGACTGCATGAGGTCCTGGGTTCGAATCCTGGGTCGACCAACATAAAGAAAATTGGATTATTCCAATTTTCTAATTAAAAAAAATGTTGGTCGGGATTGGAAATGTGCCCGGTTGGCGATAGGCTTGCCACCTATCACATTGTGGGACTTAGTGTCTTCGGCTAGTCGTGGGTGCCTTGGTTGTAGCTCTGCCTACCTCTTCGGGGATATGGGCGTGAAGATACTTTTTTTTATGGGTGTTAGTCAACGATTAATAATGCATAAAAATACTTAAATAGATACTAGAATAAATTTAATACACAACCAGACCCGGAAATGCAGACATCTAAATGTTCATCACACAAATGCCTATCCCCATCGGGAATCGTACCCGAGCCTCGCAGTTGGTCAGTGTGGTAAGGTATGTACGCTAGCCACACGATCAACAAAGCGGTCATTCGCATGGCTTTTAACTACATTTAGATACGTGATATTTGCATATTTCGGAACCACAGGCAGCTAAACAAATTTTTACCATGTATTCTGTAATACGCCATTGTGGAAACAGTTACAAGCCGGGTTTTTAGTTCAGGAAACAATAAATTACCTACCTACCTACAAAAATAGACCTTTAAAAGGTTTCCCATTCCTAATAAGTTTGACCGCCTTTATATCACTACATGATGTATAATAAAGTCGCTTTTTTATGATAATGGAAGGCAAAAAAACAGACAGATTTCCTGATTGTAAGAAATTCACACCGTCTAGAGACACCAAAGGTAGTAACGGTGCGTTGCCAACCTGAGGCTAGGATCTTAGGTCTAGAGCAAAAGTAAGTTTACCGGCTACCGTACCCTCTGAACCGGAACAGGTCAACGGCAAGCATTGACATTATGGCGGCAGGAATAGGTAAGGCGGTGGTACCAATCCGGGTGAGTCGTTGCGAAACTCTATCACCTAGTGGGATGACACGGTGCTAGTTACAGTAAGCCTATGTTCGCCTTATACGAGCTCCCTAGCAGAAAGGCAGATGGTCTATTCTGCAAAGGAGTCCGGATCAACGCTTTTAGCTGTCTATTCCTTTGTCCGAGTACCCTTACACCTTTAAAACTACGCAACGAATTTTAATGCGGTTTTTTAATAGATAGTTATTTAAGAGGAAGATTTATGTGGTTCGGTCATGTGGAAAGAATGACAGTTAAAATATTGACAAAGCAGATTATATAATGCAAATGTGGATGGGGGTAGGTACCCGGGGACACCAGGGTTGACATTTTACGATTAGATCACTCGGATATTATCCGAGGGTGGTGTCAAGAGTCTCCAAAACCGACCCGAATGTTTGTATGAAAAGGGCAATGAATGTAAAGGAAGCTAGACAGGTTTGTCAGGATCGTGGGTCTGGCATTCGATACTCTCTGCCTACCACTTAAGGAACTTGGAGTGAAGATTTGGATGGATGTATGTATGAAAGATTTATGTGTATAGAAGTGAAGTGTTTTACCCTTGGGAAGTTGGCGGCGGCTGCTAGTAATATATAAAAAGAATAATGTATAACATAAATGTGTAATGCTAGAGTAATGCATAATTCTTATGGCATTGCATAAAAATGGTAATTAGGGCCTTTCAAAAAGCAATTTTGATATAAAAACAGCTGACGGTCAGTAATAATATTTTGAAGATATTACCCAATATCAAACGCTGGGTTTTGCTCTTTGCAGATCAAAGGATGACTCAGGAAAATAATCCTCTGGGAATTCGTTTTACGAAGAGCTATTACTTTGGATTATGTCTTACTGGCTAGTCATACTGACTTTGAATTAGTTAGCGTACAAGTATAGTAGTACTATTTAAATTATGCGCTTCGGTTACGCTTCGGCTATATTCGTCAAGCTTCGGGAATCCGAGTGTATTTTAAGAATATATAGGGTTGTTACGTAATGAATCATTTCGCTTAAATTTAAATTAGGTCAGCCAATTTAAAAATAAAAGTATAAAGTGTAAAAAGGAGTTTTGGCGCCATCGAGAGAAAAGATGGTCGAAGTTTTTTCATAATTATTTAATTTCGTGTTAATATTAAGTGAAATTAGTCAATTTTGGTGGAATTTTCTACAATTTTGTTCAGTGAAAGTGCACAAATGAAATAATCATTAAGAAATTAGCGTATCGTGTATTTCCTCGTCGTGTATCTCATCAACGAGCTTGAGTAAACAGGCCACCGCTTTACCCAAGAGCCTGACATGACTTCCTGACAACTTATGACTGACGACTAATTAAATTAAAAAAAAAATTGATGCAAATTTCTACTTGACTAATGGCTAAATACTAACGTGAAAGCCATAACCTAAACAAAGAAAAGGTGTAAAAAGAGTAAAAATGTAAACCGAATGGCATAATTTAAATAGTAGTACTATAACTACAGTTTTACAAATTTTTTGACGACTTCAAATAAGTCTTTTATATTAAAAAACGAATTCCCAGTTGTAACATATCTATTACATTCAGACACTATAGACTCTACAGGTGCATGACTTTCTTATGATTGAGATCTTAGGCTAAGTGCACAGCTTTCTTCTAGCGCAAACAACAAAGGCGAGCACTGACGTTAAAAAATAGGTAAGGTGATGGTACAAATCCGACCCGACGATTGGTTTCTGAATTACACTCAGTACTACTTGTATTTATTTAGTTAAATTAAATTAGTCATTCAAGTAAACTGGATTTTTTAATTCGACTAAATATATTTAATCGATAATTCGGCTGGAGGTCAAGCTGTTGCACAATTTTATGGATGCAAATGAAACTTAAGCGGATCTGGCAGTTTTACTGTGTTTAAAGTAATTTTACCCCCGATCCTGAAAAAAGTAGGCAGATGTACAACCAGGGGGCTTATTCCGTATATTTTAAGTGTTGATCACTAAAAAGATATTGAATAGCCCCGCAGGGTATCTTTGACTAAGATAAAACACTAAAAGGCCTATTATGTCATGCGATACTAAGCTTAGTCTAATTAGACTCGATTGAATATGGCTTTTTTTTCATGATATTGGAAGGCAAACAAGCAGACGGATTTCCTGATGGTAAGAAATTCACGCCGCCTAAATACACCAAAGATGGTAATGGAGCGTTGCCAACCTGAGGCCGGGATGTTAGGCTTCGAGCAAAAGTAAGTTTACCGGCTACTTTACCCTCCAAACCAGAACACGTCATGACGTTATGACGGCCAAGAATAGATAAGACGGTGGTATCAATCCGGGTGAGTCGCTGCGAAACTCTACCACCTAGTCAGATGTCACGGTGTTAGTGACGGTAAGCCTATGCTCGCCTCTTACGAGCTGCCTGGCAGGCGGGCAGATGGTCTATTCTGCAACGGAGCCCGGACCAACACGGGGAAAAATAATAATAATTAGCAAGCATAATAATAGTAAGCAAGATAGCCTGTCTTAGGGCGGCATTCCACTTTCTTTTCTTTTATAACATTAGAAGGCAAACAAGCAGACGGATTTCCAGATGGTAAGAAATTCCCGCCGCCTAAAGACACCAAAGTTAATTATTATTTTTGCGAATGTTTCCGAGTTGGTCCAATATATTCTTCATTATAATATAAGTAAGTCATTTTTGAGTTAGGATAGACGAATATCTATGTACTATTAAATATAACTCAAATACCTTTTATTTCTTTTTTTTATGAAGGCAAACAAGCAGACGGATTCCCTGATGGTAAACAATTTACGACGCCTAGAGACACTAGAGGTGGTAATGGTGCGTTGCCAACCTGAGGCCGGGATGTCAGGCCTCGAGCAAAAGTAAGTTTACCGGCTACCTAGCCCTCCGAACCGGAACACGTCATGACGATATGGTGGCAGGAATAGGTAAGGCGGTGGTACCAATCCGGGCGAGTCGCTGCTAAACTCTACCACCTAGTCAGATATCACTTATCAAACATCTTTGTCCAATGTGTCTCAGATCAAAGATCTTGGATGACTTACCACGTTCTGTCCAAGTTACCAGTAGCTTCGAAATTTGAATAAAGATTTTTTATGAAGTGTTCAGTATTCAGTGCTTTTTTATGAAGAAAATGCTAAAAATAATTTTATTTTAGCACTTGCCCTGTGCTTGATTTTAATTTCTATAAATTTTGATAATTCATCGGCTTGAGACGAAAGGTTGCTGGTTCAAATCCTGTCACTGGGGCGAAATTTAGAGATGCCTAACTTTTTTCCATAGGCACACTGGACAAAGGTCCTTGATAAGTGGAATGCCATCTCAATATCGCATAGTGTAATAGAGGTTAAGGTAATGAATTATAAGTGAGTATCTTCACACCCATATTCCCGAAAAGATAGGCCGAGGCACAAACAAAGCACCCATGACTTGCCAAAGACACTAAGTCCGACAATTTGTAGGTGGCAAGCCTATCGCCAACCGGGCACACATCCAGTCCCGAGAAAATATTTTTTTAGAAATTTGGAAAAACCTTATTTTCTTTTTTTCTTCCACATTTTTCCCGGGTTCGAATCCCTGGTCGGACAACAATAAGAAAATTCAGTTTTTCCAATTTCTTTAAAAAAACGTTGCTCGGGATTGGATATGTGCCCGGTTGGCTATAAGCTTGCTACCAATCACATTGTGGGATTTAGTGTCTTGGTTGTGCCTTTGCCCATCTCTTCGGGGATATGGGCGAGAAGATACTTTTTTCCTTTTGATGCTCGACCCGGGAATTGAACCCGGGACCTCGTGACGTTAAGGCCAACACTAGGGTGATCCAAGACCACAGAGGCGATTAATTGCTTTTCATATCGTGCCCTCTTAAAACGGTATTAAAGTGACATTCCCTTTTTATCCTTCCAAACCGTATCTCCCGCACATGACATCGACATGAGAAATGGCTGATACTATCGTTGTAACATGTGCACGAACGATTCCTAAAATATAAGTGGAATATTAGCCCGCGGGTAATGGAGTGAAGCGAGATGTCCCACTGTTGATAACGGCAATAGAGGGTTAAGAATTTGCGATTTAGGGTTTGAACAGACGATAATTACAATCTTCGTCTATATTATCTGAAACCCTAATAATATTATAAATGCGAAAGTTTGTATGTTTGTTTGTTACTTCTTCACGCAAAAAATGCTGAACCGGTTTTCATGAAATTTGACACACATAGCGGTAGCTTAGCTTAGGGCAATATCGTCGTCATAAATTATTTGTATGAAAAATTTACATAGCGACTCCAAAGGAAAGTGAGAGAACTAAATTAAAGGTAACTAAAAAGTAAAAGCACCAGTCATTTTAAATTTCGTTACGAGTAAGTAACCAAAGGGGTAGACAGAGGCACAACCAGAGCACTCACGACTAGCTGAAGACGCTGAGTCCCGTTATGTGATAGGAGGCAAGCCTATCGCCAATCGGGCACATATCCAATCCCGAAAATTTTAAATACCACATTTTACCTTTGTTGCCCGACCTGGGATTCGAACCCGGGACCCTATGAATTCAAGTACAACATTTGGATCGCTAGGCCACAAAGGCGATTGGAGGAGGAGAATGCGTTACAAATTGTTTTGGACGGAATTACGCTGAATTTTTAGGGCCTACTAGCTACGCCCACGGTCTTTATAAATTCTAAGCTTGCTGTTTAAATAGTTTACTGTTTAAATAGTCTACTGTTTAAATAAGTGTAATGTTTAAATAATGTATTCATTCACTGTACATACATAAGGGTGGCAAATTTAGAATTCAGGTTTTTTATATTATATTAAAAATGCAAACAAGCAGACGGATTGCCTGATGGTAAGAAATTCACGCCGCCTAGAGACACCAAAGGTAGTAATGGTGTGTTGCCAACCTGAGGCCGGGATGCTAGGCCTCGAGCAAAAGTAAGTTTAACGTAGCCAGCACCCTCTAAAGTACAACAAGTACTCAAGTACAACATTTGGATCGCTAGGCCACAGAGACGATAGGAGAAGAAGAATGCGTTACAATTTGTTTTGGACGGAATTACCAATACCAATCCGGGTGAGTGGCTGCGAAACTCTACCACCTAGTCAGATGTCACGGTGCTAGTGACGGTAAACCTATGCTCGCCTTTTACGAGCTGCCTGGCAGGAAGGCAGATGGTCTATTCTATAAAGGAGCCCGGACCAACACGGGGAAGAAATATATTAACATCCAATACAACACAATCGACGCTATTGGATGCAATGGATAAAATGTTCTTTCTAGTGAAATATAATTGGAAAATATAATTGTAAAATCAGCTGGAGGAGCAAAGCGAAGCGCCCGGATGTTGGTAATGGGATCGCTAAACGTCCCATCATTAAGATTTAAAACAGACAAATTTGTAACTAAGGAACATAAAAACACCATCGCCCACATCGCTTCTAAACATTAGTGAATTATTCTGCCAGACAGATAATTTAATTACATCTTTAAAAATATTTACTTATCTTCACGCTAAGTCCCTTACGCAATAAGCAGAGAGTATAAATTGCCAAACCTCACGATCATTGGACCTGCCGGGCTTCCTCCAAATTCATTTTTTTATAATTTTTTTAAAAAATATGTAATGAAATTAATCGACCAATACATTCTCTCTCAGAGAAGATACTATGTCGAGGCCGTATTAAGAGACGTCAATTATTTTTTTAGTCAGTTATTAAGTCGACATTTTCAATACAAAATTGTAACTACACCGTGTTGGTCCGGACTCCTTTCCGAAATAGAACATCTGCGTTCCTGCCAGGCAGCTCGTACAAGTCGAGCATAGGCTGACCGTCACTAACACCGTGACATCTGACTAGGCGGTAGAGTTTCGCAGCGACTTGTCCGAATTGGTAGCACCGCCTTACCTACCTATTCCTGCCGCCATAACGTCATGACGTGTTCCGGTTCGGAGGGTAAGGTAGCCGGTAAACTTAATTTTGTTTGAGGCCTTACATCCCAATCTCTGGTTAGCAACACACCATTACCACCTTTGGTGTCTTTAGGCTGCGTGAATTTCTTACCATCAGGAAATCCGTCTGCTTGTTTGCCTTCTAGTAACATAAAAATAAAAAAAATACTTAATAGTAAACGTACATTAAACGTTAAATTTCGTCCCTGAGTGTGGCCGTCAGTGTTTATTCAGGTCCGCTACAGGTATCCACCGACTTATCTTTAAATGAAATAAATAAATATCCCTGAACAAGTTACACAAATTAAATCTAACCCCAAAGTAAGCATAGCATATACTTGTGTTATGAGTGTTAGTCAACGATTTTATTACATAGAAATACTTAAATAGATACCAGAATAAATTTAATTAACACACAGACCCGGAAATGCAGACATCTTAATATTCGCCATACCAATGCCTGCCTCCTTCGGGAATCTAACCCGAGCCTCGTGGTTGAGCGGTATAGTTAAGCGAGTACGCTAGCCGCTCGTCAAACCAGATCATCAGTATATTTGATATTTTCCATCGTCGGCGCTTGGTAAAACTTCCAAATATTCATATTTTTAAAGAAAGAAACACTTGTACTGTTTTACTTATCACTTATAATTTATTAGGTACTTTGTAATTAGTAGCCTACCGGTTTCGCTTATACAGCATCATCAGGGCTAAAACTTAAAAGTTTAAGTTTAAAAGTTTAAGTTTTAGCCCTGATGATGCTGTATAAGCGAAACCGGTAGGCTACTAATTACAAAGTACCTAATAAATTATAAGTGATAAGTAAAACAGTACAAGTGTTTCTTTCTTTAAAAATACAGATCATCAGTGTATTTTAGATATTAGTAAAATCTTAAGTAAGTATTAAAGTTATTCAATTGACATCATATTCTGAGAATATGAAATATCTGATACATAACCAACTCTGTGACGTTTAATAAATATGACGAAACACTTCAAGAAAAAGTAGGTAGTACCCTTGTGCTTCGCTGGCTCGTCTTGGCGGGGACACTATCGTACCCCTACATACAAACATAGATATATATCTTCACGCCACGTCCCTTACGGGGTAGGCAGAGAGTATCGAGTGCCAGACCTCACGATCCTGACAAACTTGTCTTACTCCCTTCACATTCATAACCCTTTTCATACAAACACGCCGGTTTCGGAGACTCTTGACACCACCCTCGGATAATATCCGATTGATCTGATCGTGAAATGTCAACCTTGGTCTCCCCGTGTACCTACATCCATCCACATTCGCATTGTATATCTGCTTTGTCAATCTTTCATCTGTCATTCTTTCCACATGACCGAACCAGCGGAGCATGCACTTTCGCCCAGATCCTGATAACTTGAGTATCAAATCAACCACACTCAGCGAGTCCCTGTTATGAGGATTCAAATTCAAATTACTTATTGCTATAATTATTTTTGAATTTGTATCATCTTAGTTTAAATTACAAACGATTATAATGATAATAAAAAAATAGCGATTAATTTATGTTGATTAATTAATGAAATATTGAAATTAACGTTATTAATCTAATTAATATGTACTACCTACTCTGTATCAAATGCACCTGAACTATCATGACACATGGCTGTAACGCATACGCAAACCCTGGAAAGTAGCCTTGTAGCGACCATAGACGCTGGCGCACGCTGATCCTTCGGCGGTGGGTTCATAATTCAATATTTCATGCGTTTTATAAACAATGGCGGGAGATTAAATTGGAACACCTATTGAAATTTTGTGAAAATTGTCGAACATATCAAGTACAGTAATACTATTTAAATTATTTGCTTCGGCTATCTTCGTCAAGCTTCGGAAATCCGGATGTATTATAAAGATTAGGTGAGCCAATTTAAAAATAAAAGTATCAATTGTAAAAAGTGTGAAGCCGAAGCGCATAATTTAAATAGTAGTAACATTGTTGATTTGAAAACACAGTTGATAAAATACGAAAAAAAACCAACTGTTTGAAAAGTGGCTTTAGGTTTACGAATTGCTTAGTTAGGTATTTCATAAAATAATTTTGAAGTTCGTTGCATAATAATTTGAGCTTGATAAAATAGCGGAATTGAAATAAGTACCAATTCATCTCTGTACACAATAATTAAATATTTTCCTTGATTTCTCTGTGTTCTACTATGTATTAATCCAGTCTTATGCCCGATTTCATCAAGAGCCTACTTTAGGGGACCTTTTAACGTTACTTTTAACGTTACTTACGGGGCTGTTTTAATATAAAACGGTCCCCTAAAACACGTTAAAAGTTTACCTAAATATAGGGGCTCTTGGTGAAATCGGGCATTAGTGACAATGGGACAACATCGGAAGAGCGTAACGTTGAAGTAGGCTCAGAAATGACAGAGACATTGATTATTATACATAATAAAAGTAGGAGTCGTACACATAACCTCCTCCTATTCGAAGTCGGTTAATAAGATACATACGTCTTTGTGCGTAACACTTGAAACCAGAAGAGCTTAAAATTAACGTGTAAAATGAATTTAAAAGCGCACAAATGTGGACATAGCTATTCAGGTATTATTCCGAGTTGAGCTGCCAATTGCAGCAACAGTTGTCGACAGCACGTGCAGCGAATGCATGAAGCTGAACTAAAGCTGCAGCTGCTGCCATGTCGCTTGGAGTTTAATTCATATATATAAGAACATATAAGCCAAAAGCGCATTCGTTTTGCTTTACACAAAGATTTTTCCCTTATATCAATGTTTTTGTAAACGGAAATAAGACTCGGGTTTTTATGAATATTGTCCAAAACTATGGAAAATACAGTCTTACCTTCGGGGATACTAAGCCTTTTAATAAGTACAGTAAAACTGAAAAAAAACCGACTTCGATTTTAAATACGATTTTATCTAAGTATACAAGTACTAAAAATGAGTATTTTCCTCTATTTTACTGAGATCCCAATATCAGATCTAGACTTGGTACCACCAATGGGACCTCCTAGAAAGTATAAAATTAGAAAAAAAAAGTTGAGAAGTGTCAAGGGACACCCAGATGGAACGAAGTTCTCTCTCTCCCCCTCTCTCTCTCTCAATCTCTAGTAATCTCTATCTCTATCTCTCTTATAGAGAGAGACAGACAGAGAAACATAAAAAAAATAAAAAAATAGAGAGAGAGAGAGAAACATGAAAAAAAATATAAAAAATAAAAAAAATTACATGCGCAATCCGCAAAGCTTACAATAGCTTACTATAGCAAAAAGTGTCGTGACAACTTTGCGTAAGATTTTTTTCCGTCTAGCCTCCTTTCACAACGCGCAATAAGGAACTTCGATCCAAAAAAATCTAAGTCGGTTCAGAAATCTATTACTATACAAACAAAATATATAAAAACATTGGAGTCGATCCTCTCTTATCCTCCACTTTTTTGAAATCGGTTGAATAGTGGATATAATGTAGCCACATTATATCAACCACAATTACTATTACTATTTTACAGAAATATATACTTTCGAGATATTTAAGATTGAATGAAATTCTTATTATAGTTTCGCATTTTCATCATTCTGAAAATTATATTTTCTACTGATTTTAAGTTTATTTATTTTGTCTTTCGTTTCAAGTTAGTATTTGAAGAGCTAAGTATTTTTATGAAAAACATTATTTTAGAGCTGTGGTTTCAGTTCAAGCGGATAATAAACTGCAATAAGGAACTAACGGAAAGTCTTTTCGTGACCGCGGTTCTTGGAACGGATTCAAAACATCGAGATTTAAACAATAAGTCTTATTTCGTAAGTCGTGGGTGCCCTGGTTGTGCCTCTGCCTACCTTTTCGGGGATATAGGCGTGAAGAATTTTTTTTAAGTCTTATTTATATTGTGTAACAAAACAAAAGATTAGTGTAAACTATGTTTTTGTGTGTTCATAGACATGTATGCAATTGACCAAATTGACTTTACCAAATACCTAAGTGAAGTTTAAGAAAGTATTTTAATATAGCCCTGAATAATTTCAGCAATTTCCAACAATAGATAGATGGAACTAATTATCTTAAAAATATTTTTTTATACGAACCCCTGACAAAACTTATATATAATGTGGCTAAGAATCATCTCAATCATGTCAACTAACATCTTTTGTTTCAAAAAAGATATCCGCAACTAAATCGGTCCATCTGTTCTAAAGTTATGATGCCATAGACACACATAAACCAGTCACACTTACAACACTTACTTTTTATCTGTTTTTGCTAGAGAAATTGCAACGATTATGAAACGTTATACCGCATTTTTAAAATGATCCATAAATCACCTAAAAAATAATTTTACTCGTAATAAAAGTAACCGGTAGATGCAGGAGATCCGTTGCGAATTTTCTATTTTATTTATTGCTAGGTACTCGTATCTATCTTTTAAACCTCTCAAGAAAGAACAGATATATCTTTGATTAAAGAAAAAACACTACGCAATTTAGTTTCTGTTTAAAATATTAGTATATTTTATAAAACCCTTCCCTGTGTCGGTCCGGGCTCCTTTGCAGAATAGATCATCTGCCTTCCTGCCAGGCAGCTCGTAAAAGGAGAGTGCAAGCTTACCGTCACTAACACCGTGACATCAGACTAGGTGGTAGAGTTTCGCACCGCCTTACCTATTCCTGTACCTGTATGTGTATTAGCCGCCTGTACCTGTATCGGTACAGGGTGCTAATAATACATGTAGAGCCGTTGGTATCGCCATTACTAAATGGCTGTTACTACCGGTTCCAAAAAAAACATTATTTCAACCTAAACCATAATTTGGCAGTAGGGATCAGCAACGACTCATCCAATCAGTCACAGGTATAAAAAACATAACGAGTTGCACTCCGGGAGTGACGGCAGAAGTGAAAACTTGAATGTTAACGTCGTGATTTTTTGATTTTTTGGAATGGTTAGTGAATAGTTTTAATTATCAGTATGAAAGTACTATCAATTATGTGGTAGAATACAATATTAATTTATTGCACTATCGTACACAAACATGACAACACGAACATTCGCGCAAGCACCCTGCGCCGTCTAAAAGAAATAGCAGGCGCAGTATTATTTATTCCTGTCCTCATGAAGCCAAGTGCAACACTAGACCGCTAAAATAAGTTATCGTTTTCAAAATGCGTTCATTTGTCCACATAGCAAAGGTTTTAACTCATCCAACATAAAATTCAAGTAACTCAAATCAGGTTTGTCAACACTTGTGAAAGGAGAAAGTTATTCTTGTCAGGGTATTTTCTTAATACAAACCCTGTATAATTGGTCGTTGAGACACGATGAAGTTGTTACTTGAATCACTTTGGAATAAAGTTTCTTATCGCGTACCCTTTTGTCCCGGCTGGAAGCTAGGGTTTCGCACGTATTTTTGTATTGACCGTCTAAGTTGAAATGATGCGGCCCACTACTTAATTAGTTTATATACATGTGCTAGTGTGAATATTAATATTAACATTTTATCAGTGTGTGTGTCTGTGTGTGTGTGTGTGTGTTTGT
>NJDC01001703.1:0-11738 GCA_002245475.1 Calephelis virginiensis | reverse complement strand
TGGCCACTGACCCCCTAACGCAAAATAAGCTTTCTATTAAAGGTACTAATAGGTCAAATTTTAATCTAAGCTTGGTTCCACAATAATCAGTTAATAAGGATATTCGTTTAGTAAAGAGTAAACATAAGTATGTGTTGAATATCTAATACTATTTCCAAATCTGAAATTTAGTAGAGCACTTCCCATAAAAATTGGATCGAGGACGTTAAGAAAACTGACCTTTATGAAATGTTGAATAATCAAGCCGTTGAACGATTAAAGTGGAACGAATGAGTGTGTAGGAGAGAGATGAATGAAATGAATGATGAAAGGCTCAAATGCGGTAAAAAAAAACCTGTAATTGATTGTTCAAATGTGAGAGTGCAAATAATTTCACATTGTATCCCATTTTGGCTTTGCTCTTTTTGTTAGTTTGTTTACTGATCATTATAAACTTTTAAGGAGTTTTAGTCTTTTTTCCTTTTACCGTTAAATTATCTAATATGTCAATCGAACGGACCCGCCGATATTGCACTTCTAATAGGACATTGAACTTAGATGTTTTTGTGAAATTTACATAAATTTGTTCCTTGGTGGTCCGAAACTACAGACAGAATCGTAGGTCGAGGATGAAGTTGTAGGCTAATTCTAGCCTCACTGAAATTTTTCGAAGAAATATTGGCTCAGACGATATCAGTCGTAGTATTCCATTTCCAGATAAAATAAAAAATGAAATGGAACTTCTAAATAGTTTACACTCTATGACTGCCGAGGACGAGATTACAGTATTGGAAATTTTGTACCCAATTGAGAACGACTGAATTTATATAAATCACTCTCGCGATGGACCGACGGTTGGAGATTGAATCTTTTAAAATCTAAATCATTCGCAGTACTTTTACATCATGTTAAGGAAATCACTACCACATAGCAATAGCCTGATCACTTAGAATTTGTAGGCATAGGAATGAGATGGCCTTATTACTTGGTTTTTAAATAACAGTACAGTACCACCAACATATTATCTGCACAGTAAACAGCGTTGCTAATGTGATGTTTAGTACTTTATAATTTAGTTACTTGCTTAGAAATTATCGATTTGATATTAACAAAATAATAAAACAAGGTAATTGAGGGAATTTGATTTTAGTGTTCACACCTCAGAAACTGACAGCGGAATGACGTTTGACGAAATGGTGGTTTAGTTTCGATTTTGACTACCCAACAGATAAGTTGGTAGCACTATAATTTAGACGATTGGATTTTCAGACTTGCGTGGAACTATTAGACTTGATGTTACTGTTAACATCGAGACGTCTGGATTGACACTACCGTTCTATTTATTGTTACAATGTTAGTGTTCGCCATCGTCTGTTCCCGTGTTAGTCCTTCCGCTGAGTAGAATAGAACATCTGCCTCTATGCCAGGCAGCTCATAAGATGCAAGCATAGGTCAAAATATATATCAACAACACAAGTGGTAGTAGAGTTATGTGCAACTTCTTGCCCGGATAAGGATTTACTGCCTTACCTATTCCTGCCGCCGTAACGACTGATGGGTAGGGTAGCCGATAGACTTGCACAATAGGCCGTTAATTAACCCGTCCTTAACATATCGACGCACCAGTAATATCTTTGCTGTGTATAGGCAACGATTGTCTCAAAGTTAAATCCAAATGAAATTATTTAATTTGCAATTTTCCGCCAAAAAAAATGTATGCGTATTATGGCGTAACAAAACAAGCAAAATAGTGCGCTAAGAATGAATTGGACTTACCGGAAGCTAAAACTCCTAAATATAACCAGCTCCACATAACACACCCCACTAAACTGTTTTATTAGCACCAATAATACACACACTACTAAAAACTCAACGTACGTTTCGCTTATCGAGTATTCGAGTATCTGTTCCACCTTCGTGGAGTGCAGTCGAATTCTCCAGATGATGCTTCGGTTACGACGCCTTCTTCCATCAGTTGTCTCGAATGATCAGAAGATACGTATGTGCTTATTCGCTGGCCTCTTACGTAAAAGTCATATTCCAGATAGAATGTGGATAGCCAAACCTGAGTTGAAGCCTTTAGATACCCAAGTCAAGGGAGTCGCGCCATAATTATTCCTATTGGTCTACACGACGATGTTTATTTCTTGGCATCATTCATAAGGAAATTTGTCTGATTTCAAGAACCCCCATGTCCCATGATCAGATCCAGAATTGCAAAAGTGGCAAGAGGACCACCTCAGAAGTACGCCCTTTCAAATAGAAAAATAATGTTTTAAATCGGTGCAGAAAGTACTGAAAAATAACAAAACATTAAAAAATATGTGGTCTAGCGGTTCATTTGTTGGACATGACTGCTTGAGGTCCCAGGTGCGAATCCCGGGTCGGGCAACAAAAAGAAAATACGATTTTTCCAATTTTCCAATAAAAAAAAACGTTGCTCAGGGATTGGAAATGTGACCGGTTAGCGATAGGCTTGCCACCTATCATATTGTGGGACTTAGTGTCTTCGGCAAGTCGTGGGTGCCATGGTTGTGCATCTGCCTACCACTTCGGGGATATGAGCGTGAAGATACTTAATATAGGAGTCGAATATATTCTCAAAGTCGCGTCAGACTCCAAACGAGGAGGTTCTTATTTGCAAATAAAAAACAAATTCTTCCTTATTATAGTAGAAAAGCTATTACACAAATCACAATGTTCCAGTAACTAGATCTTATAAAACATTTTCGTATGAATAATGACATTACTTCCTTTATAAGTCTGATCTGAAGCACACTCGACCGAGGCTAGACTTCTTTCAAACTTTCCACTGTCACTTTTTGTAGATATTCTAGTATTGTTGGAAAGAAATGATCTCTGTTTTACTGAATGCTTTTTAGAACTCAATTTATTTATACATATTCTAATAAGTAATAAACTATAGAAAATCAACTCTTGTCTAGTCTAGTAGTTCGAGGTTGACACTTACTACACGGGGTCTTTAGTCCGGGGTAGGTTGTGTTAGGTATAAGTTTTGGGGTATACGTGCGTGTATGTGTGTGTGTGTCTGAGTGTGCGCGCGTGTGTGCCCGCCCGTGTGTGTGAATGCACGCGTTTGTTTGTGCGCGCGTGTGTGCGTGTTTGTGCGTATGTGTGCATGTGTGTGTGTATGTGTATGTGAGTGTGTATGTGAGTCTGGCATCATAACCCTTAAATGAATGGTCCGATTTGGATGCACATTTTTTGTTTGAAGGCTGACACGATTGAGGCGGTATTAGCTACGTCAGGCACGGATATATTTATTCTAAAACGTTGTTTGTCTGATTGGTCAGTTGCTACTAAAACACGGATTCGAAGGGGTCTGTTTTGGAGAGTAAAATATATTTAAAAAAAACCAAAACATCGATTGGATATAACACTCACATCGATCACTATTAAAATATTTAGTTGTTAAGATTACTGCGCTTAACTAATGTGACTGACTAGTCAGGCCAAATTTCAGTCAGCCACTAAGGTTTTGTTACTATACCCTCATTTTTTCCTGTGGCCTCAATGCCAGTTTTAACTATAAACGTGATCCGATATACACCTTGCAGGAGGCAGGGTTTAGATTCATATCATCTGCTTTCTGCTCTCGCTCCTTTGCACAAACGTTTATACATTTATTATTACGATTTTTTCTTGAAAATTAAATAGTTGGAACTTTTGAACATTTGATGACGAAATTTTAAAACATGTTTTTTATAAGAGGTCAGTGATCAAGCACACGGCTCTAGCAATGGTACGAGATACCATAGATGATACAGGTGCGTTGCTATCCTGAACAAGTCTTCTGGTTACCCTACTCTCCAGCAAGGAACGCGAGGGAGTCATTATGGCGGTAAAAATAGGTAATGCGGTGGATCCTTACCTGGGCAATTTGCTCCACAGCACCAATAAATGTTCTTTATACCAACTAATACAAATACTAATGTTCTTAACAGTTTTGAAAAGTAAACCAGTCGTTGAACGTCCTGATGATAAGAATTATAAGAATTCTCTTTAGCATATACGACTAACTGTAAAATAGGAGTAAACAAATGAACTTTATTTTAGAACAACAATCGTTTAAAAAATTCACGATATTATGCGAGCACTCTATGGACCCCTTGTGCGTTCCTAGGTTAAATATTTAACTGTAAGTTAGCTCCTAACTATGGATGTTACTTTGTATTCGACCGCTTCGTTGGTCGAGTGGCTGGCGTACACGCCTGACTGCACAGACCGCGAGGCTAGGGTTCGATTCCCGACGGAACAGGCATTTGTGTGATGAATTTTTTTTTTGTGTGATGAATCATTTAGAAGTCTGCATTTCCGGGTCTGGGTGTTTATTTAATTTATTCTATCTATTTATTTAAGTATTTCTATGTATTAATGTCGTTGACTAACACCCATAACACAAGCATATAATTTGCTTACTTTGGGGTTAGATTCAATTTGTGTAATTTGTCCAGAGATATTTATTTATATTTATTTGACAGTTTAACTCATTGTTAAACTTAACCCAGGAAAGGGAAGCGGTCCTTTAAATGTTAAATTCAAACTTAAATTGTAAACTTATTTTACACTTTATTCAGAAGCGAGAGATAGTATTGTGGAGAATCAAATGCTGTATCGAGTAGTTATAGTCAAAATTACTTTTCCGATATTCAAGTATTCAATACTCTGTTGAAGATAGTTCCTAAGTTTACCCTGCCGTTGTCGATCAGGTATAAGGAAACGACATTGCTGTAAGAAACCGATTTTAATTTCATAAATTTTTGCATTATTCAACTCAAAAATATTCTACTTGGTGGTAAAGTTTCGCAGCGACTCCCCCGGATTGGTACCACCGCCTTACCTATTCCTGCCACCATAACGTCCCATGCTTGCCGTTGACGTGTTCCGGTTCAGAGGATAAGGTAGCCGGTAAACTTACTTTTGCTCGAGGCTTAAAATCTGGCCTCAGGTTGACAACGCACCATTACCACCTTTGGAGTCTAGGCGGCTTGAATTTCTGACTATCAGGATATCCACCTGCTTGTTAGCTTTCCATTATCATAAAAAAAACACTTCATATTGGACCACCTCCGAATCATGACCTACCTAAATAACACTAAATAGCTACAAATTTATTAGGAATATATTAAAAATATTTTCGATCGAATTAAGAAACACCCTTTCCACAGTTGATTGAAAACAAAAAATTGAAAAATCCTATAGTTTTAAAAAATGATGCAATAAATATTTGGACTAAAAAACATACTTGTACATCGCAGCTTAATAGTGTTGCGATGACATTTTGAAAGTGTTTTACCATGACCTTTTTAAAATTAATTTTGGTAAACTAAGTTTTTCAGCTTCTGTTCGAGAAACTGAATCCTGCTTCGTATAGTACAAACGTAATCTGTAAATTAATACGTAATGCCAAAACTTTGGACCCCTTTTTTCGAAAATTGCGCAGACGCAGGAGCGTCAAATTTGGAACACTCATAGTTTATGTGTAGGAAAAGTGCAGAACGCTAATAGTTTTCAATAATAGTACTTATAAAGTACATTAAATCAATAAATAAAACATTACCCACACTACCACGCATTTGACACACACGAACAAATATATTGATGATAACGATAAAAGATCACAGATGGCGCACTTACATTAAGTTTAGTAGTTGGTCTTGAGAAATGAAGATGACGTTCTTAGCAACAAGATATTAAAATTTATTATGGTCGAATGTTGACCAATGGAAATTAAAATTAGTACTCAACATACAATTTTTAAATTTCAGAAAGTAGTAAAATTTTTATTTTACACACAGTTATTAATATATTCCTTATCAAACATTATTATTAAAAATTCTACATTTTATGTTTAAATATTCTTCTGTCTAAGAATTTTTTTTAAATGAACACTTTTAAATGAACACATGTTTTTCATACTTTTTTTATTTGAATTTTATGATAAAACCTTACACAGCCACCGATAAAGCATTTAGACATTTTTTTTTAAATCTAAATTTATCTACAGCATATTTATTTTTATTCAATATCAATATTTTTTATTGTTTTAAATATTATGGTACATATTTTGTTCTTACAAATAAACATAGCAATCTCACATATTTGACCATTATCATGGCAAGCAATTTGATTCAATCATTATTGTAACTGTATGATGAGTCACATTAAATAATAAATTAAAATTCACATTGTCACATTTTGTATTCAAGATTCACAAACTTAATCATTCATTATGATAATTTATTTATCATTTTCATAATTTTGTAGTTATTAAATATTCATAAATAATTATCTGTGGTAGATTAAAACTCGGTAACCAAATCATTCAATTATGATGTATTAATTATTAAATAATGTAATATAATACACTCAACGAACAAATCATTTAATCACAAATATTTATTAAATTCGACATACAAACATTTACAATTTATTCCTTTAATACAAGGACCAAAACAAAAAAAAGAACCATAAACATCTCCTTTTTTTAAAAACATTTAATTTTTTGTCTGACTTACATGATGTTTATATCCAGATAAAGCGGAATCTTTCTTAAGGCAACATGTTAATTTTGATATACCAAATTTTAAATTTTCGCATGTGTCACCTGACGATATAATTACAGCATTTAAATGTATTAAAATAAAAAACAACTGAGGATTTGTGGCATTTGTCTATCAAATCTGTAGCTTCAATCATCAAATGCATTGCACCTGTGTTGTCATCACTTTTTAATGATTGTGTAAATACAGGTATATTTCCAGATTTAATGAAAATAAGCAAAATATTTATATGTTATTATATATATTCCAATTTTCAAATCAGGCTGTAAATTTGAAAAATCAAACTATCGTCCCATATCCATATTGCCTACTCTTAGTAAAATATTCGAAAAAATAATGTTTAAACAATTAATGTATCCTTTTACAAATCACAATTGTTTTCATCGTCGACAATATGGATTTACTAAGGGTAGATCGACCCAAGACGCAGCAATGAAGTTAATCACAGGATATTTGATATTTTCCATCGTCGGCGCTTAGTAAAACTTCCAAATATTCATATTTTTAAAGAAAGAAACACTTGTACTGTTTTACTTATCACTTATAATTTATTACTTTGTAATTAGTAGCCTACCGGTTTCTCTAAACTCTGGAGTTTAAGTAATATAATACAATTAACAAACAAATCATCCCAACAAATCGAAATTTGTTTTATCCCTGATGATGCTGTATAAGCGAAACCGGTAGGCTACTAATTACAAAGTAATAAATTATAAGTGATAAGTAAAACAGTACAAGTGTTTCTTTCTTTAAAAATATTAATCACAGGAATTTATGATGCATGAGAGAAGTCATGTGATGCTATTGGCATTTTCTGTGATCTTTCTAAGGCCTTTGATTGCATAGAATATCAAACTCTTTTTCGGAAATTAAAGTTTTATGGAATTCGTGAAACTGCTATCAGACTTATAGATTCTTATTTAACTGATCGAAAGCAAAAAGTTGCTATAGATAATGTTATATCTAATGGCACAGCAATGACGATAGAAGTGCCTCAAGGTCCTATTTTGGGCCCTTTCTTGTCCTTTATATATATTAACGACCTTCCTTTTATGGTAGAATAACTAGCTGAGATCGTACTTTTTGCCGACGGAACGTCTTTATTATTTGATTTACAACGTAAAGAAATCAACTACAATGCAATTAAATCAAATTGGTTTTCTGTTAATAATTTAATGTTAAACTCTTTTAAAACTAAACGTATAAAATTTACTCTCTCTAGAGCCTAAAATTAATATTGATAATGTTGATCTTAAGCCTGTTGCAGCCAATACGTTCCTACGGATAAATTTAGATGAAAAGCTACAGTGGCGCATACATATCGAAAAAACTGGTTAGTAGGTTGAGTTCAGCTACTTTTGCAATTGAAAAAATAAGATCAATTACAAATGTTGCCACAGCCCGCTTAGTATACTTTGCGTACTTTCCTAGCATTATGAGCTACGGAGTAATGCTCTGGGGATCAGCTGCTTGTCTAAATTCTATATTTATTATACAGAAAAGAGCTATTAAATCCACTTACAATCTTAAGCCAAGAGACTGCATTCGCGAACTATTTAAGAAAAACAATATATTAACTCTGACATGTTTGTACATATACAAAAATATAATTAATGTGAAGGAAAATATAAATAAGTACAAAAAATGCCATCCATATCATATTAATTCGCGTCACAAAAATCACTTGTTGCCACTGCGATTTAGATTAAACTACAAAAAAATCATTTCTAGGAAACGGTGTTCGTTTTTACAACAAAATTCCTAAGAAAATAACAGACCTCCCTTATACGCAATTTAAAAGCGTAATTAAGAGAAAACTTATGACAAACGCATATTACAAAAGCAGTGACTACATCACGCCTGAAAATCACGTATAACGAAACGTAGGTCGTAGCGCCATATTGGACGATGACCCTGAGTGACACATGTGTGACACTTTTTTTCTTTAGTTTTAGTTAATTTCCCCTTTCTGGGGCCGGCTAAGGCTACTTTTAGGCCATGCTGCCATGTCTTTCGTATTAATTAAGTCTTTTTAGCAATCATGTAATAATAATAAGGCACTATATACAAAGTCATGTAAGGGTCTTGAGTAAATCAGTGGCTTCGTTATTAAAGCTCATCTTTGGCAATAGCGAGAAAATACACGATACACTAATTGCTTTCATTTGTGCACTTTCACTGGACAAAATTGCACAAATTGCCACTAAAATTGACTAAATAAATTTAATTAGAACACAATAAAAACATTAAATTCAATAATTATGAATAAATAACGACCATCTTATATCACAATAGTGCCAAAAAAAAATTTTTTTCTTTATCTTTACCTTTAAGCTGTCAATTGTCAACTGGACAATGGCCATTGACTACAAATTGACCCTCTTGAGTCTTGACAGTTGACCATTCAATTTTCAACAACCGTCTCGCGCTGGTCGATTTTATATCCTAGTGTTTGTAGTTTGAAAGTTGAATAATTGGATATTGATTGCTGCCAATAATTGTTACTCACGCTCTTTGTATATTTTACTTGTGTAAAATGTATCTAGAATGTTGTGTTTGTAAAACTACGCGAAAAGACGCTATTTTATACCGATTTCCGTGTAATGAGAAAAGACTCAATAAGTGGTTAAAGTGTATAAACCGTGATGATCTAAAGTGTTTAACTTCGAAACAACTTTCTTGTGTATTTGTGTGTCAAAAACACTTTGAAAAAAAGGTTCATTACTACTAGCTCACGCCTTTTTGCAAAGGCGTATCCCTCTCTTTTTACGGGGAATGAAATGTCTACTGGAATACCTTCTCAAGAAAACATCGGTAGGTACTTATATATTATTTGCTCACTATACTTCATGCTCACTTTATTATGAGGTAAACGTTGCGAAAGCTGATGCTAAAATAAATTAACACGTGCTATTTTTGTAGTTATCTGCACCTACAAGAAATTGGCACCTGTACTCTTACAGATCGATACCATTAGATGTCTTATTAATGACTCATATTTTCAAATTTTAAAATGCAGTTCCCTTGTCTGTCCACAGTACTCTTAAAGTATGCTTTTAAAAATGCTGTATCTGTCTGCACACATTTAGAACCTTATTATTTATTAATTATGTTGGGCACTAGCCTAAGCAAAATATCATATGCCTTTTACATCGTATTCATTCATAGATTACCTTTGTAGAAAGAATATTCATTTGAGACACAACTTTATTTAATTTTTTTTAGTCATGGTCTGTCACATGACCATGTTAACATATTGAATTTTATAAATTTTTTCAGTCATGGTCTGTCTCATGACCATGTTAACATATTGAATTTTATAAATTTTTGGGGGAAATAAACTTAAATAAAAATGGCAATAGCGGTACAGTAATAATATAATTCAAAGAGGCATAGAATTATAGTAGATACTTTTTATTATTCCTTTGTTAAACATATATAAAAATTATTTATTTAAGTATATTGTGAAAATAAAAAATAAAGTACAATGAACAAGCGTATTGCTAACCAGAGACAAATCTTTGACTTGACCAGTCAAAGAGCGATAATTAAATGCCATTAACAGATAAACACGTGTATTGCTACTTGATATAATGGTTAAAAAAATTTTTTTTTCCAGAAAACTGTGATCCTCGAATTGATTACAATTACTCACGTTTACCACACTTTGACCACACATATGCTAAAATGGAAATCGGAATTAAAGGTTTGTACATTTTTATTAGATTTGTAACTTAAATGGACAACACATGTTATTGTCTACTTTTTTACCTTAATGTAAATTCGGGTAGAAAAGGTATACCTGGCCATATATTTTAGTACTAATATTTTAATTATTCCTGACAACATAATAGCAGTATTTGCCGCTATTATGTTCCAGTGTAAAGCATACTAAAAAAGTATCGTCACGCCCATATCCCGAAGAGGTAGGCAGAGGTACAACCAAGGCACCCACAACTAGCCGAAGACACTAAGTCCCACAATGTGATAGGTGGCAAGCCTATCGCCAACCGGGCACATTTCTAATCCCGATCAACATTTTTTTTTAATTAGAAAAATTCAATTTTTCTTTATGTTGGCCAACCCGGGATTTGAACCCAGGACCTCATGCAGTCAAGTCCAACACCCGGACCACAAGACCACAGAGGCGAAGCATACTAACTTAAAACAAGTACTAAGCTACATTATAACTTACACTTATAAAGCTTGGAACCTGTGCGACAAGATCCAAATTTCAAGGTGGCGCATATCATTTTAATGTTAGTCGGAAATGTGTGCTGAGAAACATTACCATTAATTCAATAAATTTTGTACATTATCAACACGGTGTTTATATACATGTAATATTCTATTTGATTTGGTCTTTTACAGAGACTATTCCTGCTGGCTCTAGCAAGGACACACCAACACCTCTTGTTGCTATTCCTTGCCTGCCTTCAACCAGTCATAATTTAGGTATTTTTTTTTGTTTAGTGGATTAATTATTACTATGAAACTTGTTAGGAAGAGGAGATCAAACTAGTCTTGTTGGCAATACATATTAATAGATAAATTTTTCTATGTTTCAGATATTATTTTTTCTAATAGAAAGCAAATTTTGACACCATCTATGGGTGTTCATCCTTACATACCATCAAGCAGTCAAATTTTAGGTAAATATATTGCTGTATTATAGATACATAACATTTTATATAATGTAAACTCATACACTTTGTCTTATTGTCTTTGTCACTTATCTTTCTTTTAAAATCCTAGCTCATAATATACGGGTTATGTTATTATGGGTTTATATACAGTAGGGTTGAGTACCAAATGTCACAATCCTTACAACTGCCTAGCTTCCTCCACATTAATTACACTTTTCGTAACATCTTTCACATCCTTGTAATTACACTTAGATAATACCCAAGCAATTTGTTTGTGGAATGTCAACCTAGGTCTCTTGAGTACTTACGTCCATCCACATTCTCAGTGTATGTCTGTTTTGTTAATTTTTCATCTGTTATATTTTCCATATACACAATTTTATTTTTATGATGTCATTAAGTTCTCTGCAAATTGAATACTGCTGAATTTAATAGTCACATAAATTAAAACCTTAAATGTAGAAATAAATAAGTACCTAGATACCTTGTTATGTCAATCACTGTTTCTTTTATTTTTCAGGAGTGACCA
>NJDC01001702.1:143876-158327 GCA_002245475.1 Calephelis virginiensis | reverse complement strand
GATACCGTCTAGTAGTCTATGGTCGTATGCTACTGTCTTTGGTCGTCGTGCACACATACGTCGTATTTAAAGGTTATAACTGCATTCATCCACTGTTTACGTTTTAATATTTTACATGAGGCTCCTAACACGCTCTCAGGAAATAAATAAAATTTCTTTTCCACACCGAATCCACGTTCTCGGCGTGATGTATTATTACATCCAAGAATACAACATTTTTTTCTTGAAGCTGGCATTGTTTAAAATAATTAAATATATTTTATTTATTATTATTAAAAAGTAAATCACATATGTTTACGTTAAATACATGATCCCAACTGTTTTGGATACTTGCCACTAGTTGGCGTAAAAGTCTAGAAGCACGATCCCGTAGATTCCGTGAGATAACAATTAAGTATGAGTACGTAAGAAATTTTGGGATGGGCCCAAACAATCAGTGAACGAAGATTATTAAATTGCCTTAGATTAGAAAGAAATAACCAAATTAAATTTACAAGCGACATAAAAATCCTAATAGTGGACAATATATTCAGAAAAATGCATGTTTTTTGAAGTTATACTTCTTTTGGCGCGTTAGGAAAAAATGATGAGTCACACCGTCACAAAAAACCGACATGATGAAGTTAGCTATAGATGACATTTTGGTTTTTAAAAGATTTTTATCCTATTACGCCGAAGAAGTATAACTTCTAACGCGTGTACATAAGTACACACACACACTTTTTTTTAATACTTTTTGCCGACTCAAAACTTGTAAGTAGATATCCGTTATGAATACTTATCCGTGACAATACATTGGCGAAGAAAAACGTACCATTAATTTTAATGTGTGTATGGTTGATGCTAAGCCAGAATAATGTTTTTTAATGTCTTATTTGTTGCTAATTAACCTAACGGTTTTTCCAATTTCACTGAAATTTGTGGGCGAGCAGAGTGCTCAGCCCGCGTAATCATTATTGTAATCAATTAAAATGTTCCCTACAGCGTCAGCAACAAAAGTTGTCTCCCGGGAGACCAAACCTCAATTAGTTCCTACGTTTCGGTAACTATGTGGACTAGGTATTTGGATTTTGGGTGGTGGATTGCCGTTTGGCGTTAGAAGCCGGGCGATAAGTATTTTAAAGTAGTCTTTTCTGAAGTGAGGATTCGGTAAACCGCCGATACCGGATCGGCAGGATCCAATAACAATTGATAGGGTCTCCTTATTTTCTTCTAGTTCTCCTAGGTATCTTAAAGTTGATGGGGACGTCTGTGGCCGGTGTGTAGTTACACGTGGGCACCGAGTTGGGCGGGGGCTATTGATGATCGTTTGAAGTATCGTTCAGTTGATTGTATTTTTAGTTATTTCGATGGTCCAATTTTAAACATATAAAATATTTTTATCTATGAGGTATGTTTGGAGAAAAGCCAGTAAATTTATTCAACAGGCTTAACAACTTAACCTTAATTTGACGCCATAGTTAAAGCAAATTGTCATAAAAATTTAATCATTGTTATCATCATCATCAGCCGGAGGATGTCCACTGCTGGACATAGATCTCCCCCAAAGAGCGCCACAATTTAATTATAATTGGAAATTAGTCATTTAATGATAAGGAAATGCAAGCGGGTCCTAGTGTCTTTAACATGTCGTACTCGACGTATCTTGAGGTCACAAAGTAGTGCTATATTTCACAAGAATGGTGCTATCAGATCCAAAATATCTTAGGTATCATTTTATTACATATGAAAAATATTTGCACTGTTTTACTTCAATCATATTCTTAGGCGCTCTATTACTCATACTATCAATGTCGTCTAGCGGTCTGAGTGTTGAACATGACTTTATGAGGTTACGGGCTCGATCCCATGATTGGGCAACCAACAGGAAATGTTGATTTTCCAAGTTTCTAATTAAAAAAATGCTCGAGAAAAAAATCACATTGTAGAATGGTTGTCGTGCGCGACTTCGGTAAGTCGTGGGTGCCCTGGATGTGCCTCTTCCTACCTCTTTGGGGATATGGGCGTGGTGATACGGTTTATTGTTATAGCTATAAAATCGATTGACATTTTCACCTTTAATAGGAATAAATGGATTGACGAAAACAAATTGAATTTTGTCGATGCTTTAAAATTATTTTCCAGAGTTTTTGGTTCAAGTTTTCATTAAATCGTATTTTATTTACTTGCTAGCAGTCACGAATGCAATAAATCTGTCACAGTCAGTGCATTGCCGACAATACGTATTGGAGTGATTTGTGGTAAACTTTAAAAAGCTACGGAACCCTAATAAGAGGGATTTTAAATAACAAATAATTGACATAATATTTTATCTTTTTTATAAAATTAGCAGCCCAGTATGTGCTTCGCTACGTATATGACCGTACGAATGACATAGCACAACAAAAGGAAAAAAGAAAAAAGGAGTTTTCGCGCCATTTTGAATAACGATGGTCGTAATTTTTTCACAATTATTGAATTTAGCGTAAGTTATGAGTAAAATTAGTTTATCTAGGTGGGAATTAGTTTAATATTGTTCAGTGAAAGTGCACAAATGAAATAATCATGAAGAAATAAGTGTATCGTGAATTTCCTCGCTGCCGCCAAATCTCCCAAAGTAAGCTTGTTTAAAGTAACCACCGCTTTACTCAAGACCCTGACGTGCCTTTGTAAATAGTGACTAATGACTGTATAAGAATAATTAATACGGAAGACATGTGACTAATCACTGTATAAGAATTAATTAATACGGAAGATGTGGCAGCATGGCCTAAGGGTCTTAGCCGCCCCCAGAAAAGGGAAAATTTACTTAAAAAATAACTGAAAAAAAAGTTTGAAATGGACTGAAAAATACCTATGAACAAAATGATCCGCCATTTTTTGAATTTATTTGTTACAAAAAATGCGGTAAATGAAGAACCGCTATATCGATTTTAGGCAAACTTTACATAAACCATCTACTAATTATTCCGAACAAAGCCTTTATATTTGGTTTGGATAGGTGAGCCCGTTCTTGAGTTATAAAATTACAACGAAAAGTGGCATTGATTTTTACTAGCTGACCCAGCAAACTTCGTATCGCTTGACATTAATGCTACGATAGTATGTTGAAACCGCTAGGATGGTTTATTTTAGTTATTTTCACAGCATCATATCGTATGGAATTCTTCTCTCGGGGAGTTCTGTCCAAGTCAATACTATATTTATTTTACAAAAGAGAGCCATGAGGGCAATTTTTAACCTAGGCCCAAGAGTTTCCCTGAGAGAAAAATTCAAAGAAATCAAAATTCTAACTTTAGCATCCCAGTATATCTTTGAAAATTTAATGTATGTTCACAGAAATTCAAGTTCATTTAAAAGAAATTGTGATATACACTGTGTCAATACAAGGAATAAAAATAATCTTGCTGTGCATGTGTCTCGTCTCCACAGAGTAAGCCATTATTTCATGGGCCTATGTATACAGTTCTACAATAAACTTCTCAATTATATGAAAGAACTTCCAATTAATAAATTTAAGAAATGTGTTAAATGTACGAGTAAGTTAAATCAAAAGGGTTATTATAACATTGCTGAATATTTAGCACATAAGACTGCTTGGGATTAATTGCTCCTCATGCCAATCTCTTATAATACGAGATTTTGTCGACTAACAAAGTCATGACTTCTGTTTTTTGGGATGCGAAGGGCATTATTTTTGTAGATTATTTACCGAAAGGTCAATCTATAAATTCTAGCTATTATTGTAACCTTTTACGAAGATTTCGGGAAGAAATAAAAGAAAAAAGGCCGGGAATGTTGCGTAAGAAAGTTTTGTTTCATCAAGACAATGCACGTGTTCACACTTCGGTTGAAACAATGTCTGTAATCCATGATTGTGGCTACGAATTGCTGCCCCACCCACCTTATTCGCCGGATTTAGCCCCCTCGGATTATCATTTATTTCCAAATTTAAAAAAAAAACACTTGAGGGGCTCGAAATTTTCGACCAAAGATGAGGCGATAGTCGCAGTAAACGACTATTTCGCCGACCTTCCGGAATCTTTTTTTTTCGAGGGGATAAACAAGTTGCAGGTCAGGTGGAAGAAGTGTGTTGAGCTAGATGGAGACTATGTCGAAAAATAAAAATAAATTTACACCCACTTTTCTTTCATTTTCTTGGTCGGGCTTAGAACTTTTGGATCCACCCTCGTATATAATGTATATAAATTATATATATAATACCCTCGTATATAAATTATTGTAGACATATTTTAAAGTAAGAAAAAAACGACAAGCCCGCTGAGTTTCTTGCCGGATCTTCTCAGTAAGCGGCCGCGTTCCGATCCGGTGGTAGTTTTAATATTATATAGACCCGTCACAAGTGCCTCTTGTAGGTTTATGTGAAATAAAGATGATTTATTATTATTATTATAGTAGCGCAGTCTGTCGGATCCATTGTGAAACATTCCAAAATCAACAACTACTTATTATTAAAAAATTAATTGAAAAAATATTTTCCACTGGACCAAATTGTAAATATAAACCATTCCCGATTTCCCGATTCCCATTTCCTAGAACACACCAAAAAATTTCATCAAAATCGCTCCAGTAATCTAGAAGGAGCTCAGTGACAAACACACAAACACAAGAAACATATATATTAGATAGAATTTCGTGTCACAACGTTCGTTCACGTACTTTTCCGAAACGGCTTGACCGATTCTCATGAAATTTTGTGAGCATATTGAGTAGGTCTGAGAATCGGCCAACATTTTTTTTTCATACCCCTAAGTAACAAGGGTGCCTCACCCCAAATTTTTGCTAAAATCATACTAAAAAAGGAGCAGAACAGCGTCTTCCGGGTCAGCATTATATAATTTTAAACTTTGTGCTAGCATTTCGGTTTTTGACTTGACTTCATGAGGTCTCGGGGTCAAGCAATCAAACGAACTCGTTTTTTTTTCAATTATAACACAAAAGTAACGTTGCCTAGGATTGGATATGAGAATTAGTGTCTTCGGCTAGTAGTGGGCGTCCTGGTTGCACCTATGCCTACGTATAAAAACAAAGTCGCTTCCTTTGTCCCTATGTCCCTTTGTATGCTTAATATTTAAAACTACACAAAGAATTTTGATGCGGTTTTTTTGATAGATAAAGTGATTGAAGAAGAAGGTTTATTTTATAACCATGAAAAGCTGGGGTGGGCCGCTAGTATAATAGTATGTATTACTTGGTAGCTGGAGCACAGAATATGAAATAGTACTTACTAATGTAACTACAGTTTAAAAAACTTTCGCGTACACAGTTTGACAGTTAAATAACAGATTGCCTGTAGTAGTTCGCAACTTGGTCAGTGCCAGTAAATATTGATCTAGACCCTAAAGAATAAGCAATTGCTACTTTCGTTAACTTCGCAAGAATATAAACTAATTCAATAACAACGCCATCTGAGCTCCTAACTTAGTTTGAGGCATTAAAATAAAATTATCGCGTACTTGATTTATTTCTGCAACAGATTCATTAGATTTCTTTCTTGTTGTTTATAATTTAAGTGCAGCAAAATTGCAATAAACGATTACAATATTATTGTCAGTGTGGTGTTGTAAATAATAAATATATTAATAAATATAATTTTTGTTTGTTATGGTCGAAAGTCTTCGACTAGTGAGTGTTACCAGTGATGACATATGGAGCTGAGACTTGGCCGTTAAATGTGGGCTTCTTAAATAAGCTCAGAGTCGCTCAGCATGCTATGAAGAGAGCTATGCTCGGTGATTCTCTGCGAAATATGATCCGTAATTCGGCGATCCGCAAGACAACGAGAGTAACCGACGTAGTTCATAGAGTTAGCAAGCTGAAGTGGCAATGGGTAGGCCACAATGCTCGCAGAACCGACAACCGTTGGGGAAGAAAGGTTCTCGAGTGGCGGCCCCGCACCGGAGGACGTAGTGTTGGACGACCTCCCACCCGGTGGACAGACGATCTGGTCGTAGTCGCGGGGAGCCTCTGGATGCAAGCGGCTGGTGATCATGATTCGTGGCGCTATTTGGGGGAGGCCTATGTCCAGCAGTGGACATCCTCCGGCTGATGATGATGATAATGATGATGATGATGTTTGTTATGGGATAGATGGGTCCTCACTACGTGCTATGCACTCTATGTATTTAGATTATAAAGCATGTGTGCAGGTGGACTTTACAATATCGTCTTCGTCGTTCGATGTTAGCATTGGCATCAAGTAGGGTTGTCTGTTGTCAGCACGCTTTTTTATCTTATATTTGGACAAATTCATTCAAAGGTTAAATCTGGGAATCTGGAATCTGGATAATGCGTACGGGAGGCTAAATAGTGAACTGCCTGCTTTATGCAGATCCTGTACTTTTGGGCTCTACACTACCTGAACCGCAAACGCTATTTACAGTTATGGAAGGCGATAATAAAGAAATGTAAAGAAAACTCAAGTGATGATATTTGAAAGAGACGTAGACAGAAGGGATGTAACAGATTTAGTTGATGATGTCGTGCTGGAGCAAGTGAATGAAATTGTACATCTTGATTGTGTTTCTAGCAAGGATGGAAGGTACACCGAGGATGTAGAGAGGAGAGTGAGTGCAGGGAATAGTGTGAATGGGGCGTTGGGTAAGATATTCCAAAGCGAGGTTTTGAGTCAAAAAGCTAAACTCGCTTTGCATAATTCTGTGCTTAATCTAACGTTGGGTATGTCAGAAAAAAGCATAAGAGTAGGATAAGTGTGTTCAAAATCTACGCGGCTACGGAAAATCTGTAATGTAAAGCTAGCTGACTGCATTCAAAACAGTGAGATCTGCGAAAGAGTTGGATTGAAATGAAGTATTGTTAAAATGAGAAATGGCATGCTCCACTAGTTCTGGAAAAAAATTACCGATTAAAGATTGACTAAGCAAATTACAATGCGAATGTGGATGGATGAAGGTCCCCGGGAAGACCTAGGTTGGACATTGCATGATCAAATTGCTCGGGTTTTGCCCGAGGGTGATGCCAAGAGTCTCCGAAACCGGCGTGTTTATATGAAAAGGGTAATAAATGTGGAGGAAGTCAGGCAGAACTGCAAGGGTCGTCAGATTTAGGTCAATTCCCTCTGCCTACCCCGTAAGGCAAGACCCTTACTTATGTTACTGGTGCTTGTTACTTATGTTACTTATTACGTATGTTACTGGTGCTTAATTAATAAAAGGTCTTGATTATTTTTTTATGATTATGCATTAAGCCTGAACGAATGGACCAATATTGCTAAATCTTTTTTTGTGTTCGTTATTGCCAGAAAGAGGTTCTTATGAAATGTGCAAAAGAAATCAATACTTTAATCCATACAAATTGTTAGTAGCTCAAGCGCTTTGAAGATTACCAGGTCGGCTAGTACTCTTATAGCTAAATATAAAACATAAATATGTGGTCAAATTGAGAACCTTCTCTTTGCTGCTTGTTACTACTATTATAAAAGCAAGTGTTCGCATTGTTGTGTTCTGTAAAGTGGAGGGTTACTTTTGTTTTCTAAGAGTAAGTAAGGTAAGACGTTTAAAACCGGAGGTAGCTTAGCAGGTTTTGTAAACACCCAACACTCGATAGTTTATGCCATACAAGGGAATAGGTGTGACGATATGTATTTATCGCCGACTGCAGGTTTCCAACGTTGTCACCAAGTGCCGTCGAAACTGTAAAATATGTAAATCAATTTAATCTTTCAAGGCGTGTTGTTTTCTTCTTTCAGCGTCTTATTGTTTTAATTAGTTTTAGAGGCTTTATTTGCTCAGAAGATTTAACATGATGTGCAATATCTAAAAGTGGCGAAAATGTCTTAAGCATTTCGAAGAACATCTAACGTTTTTTATTTTATTTTTATTTTTATGATATTGGAAGGCAAACAAGCAGTCCCATTTCCTGATGACAAGAAATTCACGTCGCGAGACACCTTGTAGTGCGTTGCCAACCTGAGGCTGGGATGTTAGGCCTCGGGCATAATTAAGTTTACCGGCTACCTTATCCTACTAACTATCGTCAAGGCGGCAGGTAAGGCAGTTTTACCAATTCGGGCGAGTCGCTGCAAAACTCTACCACCTAGTCAGATGTCTCGGTGCTAGTGATGATCAGCTTATGCTCGCCTTTGACGAGCTGCCTGGCAGGAAGGCAGATAGTCTATTTTGCAAAGGAGTCCGGACTAATAGTTTGGTGTGAACTTGACTTCATGAAGTTCCGGATTCAGTTGCCTGGTCGGACAACAAAAAATGTGTTTTTTTAACTTTCTAATAAGAACGACATTATACGGGATTGGATATGTGCCCAGATAGCGATAGATTTGTCAGAGTGGGTAACCTGGTTGTGCGTCTGCCTGCTATTTTGGAGATGCGGGCTTAAAGATACTTACGACGAATTTGCCCGAGTGGGATTCCTGTTTAAAATAGGATATCTGTCTATCAAAGATTAAATGGACCATAACCAAGTGGCGGCTGAGTACAGCATCAGAGGTAAAACCTTTGTTTAAAAAGTAAATACCCATAAGGTACCATAACTTACTATAAATAAGTACAGTAAAACTCAAAAAGTCAACGTCAATTAATTTATTAGATACTATGTCCCGATTTAATAATTATTTTTTCCATAGAGTAGTTAATATAACAGTATTTCCTGATGGTGTTTTTTATGATTAGGGATTTTTTTTTATGCAAACAAGCAGACTGATTTCCTGATGGTAAGAAATTTACGACGCCTAGAGACATCAAAGGTGGTAATAGTGCGTTGCCAATCTGTTAGGCCTCAACCAAAAGTAAGTTTACAGGCTACCTTAGCCTTACCTTACCTCGTCATAATTTTTTTATCAACATATTACTAGTAGCTTTGAGTTTAAGTTATTAATGCATAGCATAATATTTAAAAATATTGACGATATCATTGGTGATGAACAAAAGTTTATTCATTATTATAACTTAAAAATCACTTGGCAGCTCATAATAAAACTAATATTTTACCACTTCGGAATCGTGCCCTACCTTTTAAAAGCTTTTTTATCGCCTTTGTAGTATAGCGGTTTGGGTGTTGGACTTGACTGCATGAGGTCCCGGGTTCAAATCCCGGGTCGAGCAACAAAGAGAATATTTATTTTTTCGAATTTTCTAAATAAAAAAAATTTTTGGATTGGGTAGGTGCGCGGTTGGCGATAGGCTTGCCCTGGTTTTCGGCTAGTCGTGGGTGCCCTGGTTGTGTCACCCTTTCGGGGATATGGGCGTGAAGATACTTTTCAAAAGAGAATTATCAAAATTGGTTCGTAATTGCCTGAATAATCGCGCAACAAACATACAAGAAACATACATTCTAATTGAGAACTTTATTTTTTTGGAGCCGGGTAAAAAAAGAGACTTTAACAAGTCTGAATGTATTTTTTCCTGACCTCAAAGTAAGCACATCATTTGCTTTTACGAGTATTAAAGGTGTTTGATAACAATACCAAGTACATAGTATTAGACATCCTTAAATGAATACAGAAATAAATTTAATAAGCATCTAGACCAGACCAGATAAATACAGACCAGACCGAAATGCTGTGCTTATCGAAAATAAAACCCGAGCTTCACAGTATTTCGGTAGCGTTATACGTTTACCGCTCCACTAACAAGTAAAAAAAAGATCGTTCAAAAAACGATTTGGTCTATTCGTTGAAGATATACCTACTTTGCCACAGATATTCAAATTTATTATAGTCCTTGTTTCGTGTAGGTAAAAAAATCGCTTTTTTAAAAAAAACATGTTAAATTGTTACACTATTTTACTATAACAGCAAATTGCACGATTTTCTTTGGATTGACATTAAATTTATTTCATTCTTTAGATTTTTATACAATGTTAATTAATTCTATAAAAATAATACATTTATCCTAAAAAATAATCATTTACACCCAGAAAAGAAAATTAATCAATGGGCTCTATTGATTGAAATTCTTTTCTCTATTTACAAAAATAATTTAATATCTAAAAGTATCTACATTTTTACATATACATTTATTTTTTTATTCTACCACAAAGTTGATTTCTACATACTAACATAGACACAGTTAAAGCTTCAAGATGACCAGTTCGAAGAATGAGTTGACTTTGGACGACATTCCGATGACTGCTCCTGTAAAAAATATATATTGTTAATTAGAGTTCGAAGAAGGTTTTTGCGGAATTGAAAGACAACTGAATTGACGCAAATTTATAAAATTGGACTAACGAATTATCCTTATGCCTATACGAAAATTAAAAAAATAGGAGACGGATCAGATAACGAGTTACAAAACGACATTTTTTTTATAAAATTGTTGCCAGTGTGACGTTTAGTGTATTTGAGAATTTTACCTATACCGTAGTAATAACATATAATACGAGTAACAAAATAATAAAAAAATGTAGAAGGGGATTTTCATTTTTGGTGCTCACATTTCAGAAACTGACGTTTTACAAAATAGCAGTATAATTACGTTTTACCTACTAAAAAAGTACTTGTGTTGGTGGCATAACATTTTTTCGGAAATCGGCATAACATTTTTCTGTTCTTTTTTATGTATGTTTATATAGATACTGCAGCCTTAAGAAGTAGAAGCTTTAAATGCAATTCCATCTTGCTAAATTAGCATTAGGATTGCCATGGGGATTAAAAAAAATAACTTTATTGATTCCGCATCATTAACAACTTATCAATCATCTGTGAACTTGTCAAAATTTACCGATCTTCAACCCACTCAGTACTCCGTAAGGAGTACTATTGTTCTATGCTCGATACTCATTAATCACAGACCCACTATGACTAAGTAACTGAACCTAAATATCGAAAATTATGAATGAAAATCAGAGTTTTGGCGCCATCGTGAAATAAGATCGTCGTAGTTTTATCATAATTATTGAATTTCATGGTCATATTAAGTGATATTAGTTAATTTAGGTGAGAATTTGATTAATTTTGTTTAGAGAAAGTGCACAAATCAAATAATCATGAAGAAATCAGTGTGTCGTGTATTTCCTCGCTGTTGCCAATTCTCTCACCGTTTTACTCAAGACCCTGACATGACTTAGTAAATAGTGACTAATGACTGTATAAGAATTAACTGATACGGAAGACATGGAAGCATGGCCTGACGGTCTTAACCGGCCCCAGAAAGGGGCAAATTTACTAATAAAATAATACAGTTTTGGCGCTATCGTGAATAACGATGGTCGTAATTTTTTCACAATTATTGAATTTAGTGTAAGCTATGAGTAAAATTAGTTAATTTAGGTGGGAATTAGTTTAATTTTGTTCAGTGAAAGTGCACAAATGAAAAAATCATGAAGAAATTAAAGTATCGTGAATTTCCTCGCTGCCGCCAAATCTCCCAAAGTGAGCTTGTGTAACGAAGCCACCGCTTTACTGAAGACCCTGACGTGACTTTGTAAATAGTGACTAATGACTGTATAAGAATTAATTGATGCGGAAGACATGTGACTAATGACTGTATAAGAATTAATTAATACGGAAGACTTGGCAGCATGGCCTAAAGGCCTTAGTTGGCCTCAGAAAGGGGCAAATTAACCTAAAAAAATATTAAAATATTAGTATTAATAAAGTATTAATAAAAAAAGTAAAATATTAGTATTAAGCATTAATTGATACGGAAGACATGTGACTAATGACGGTATAAGAACTAATTAATACGGAAGACTTGATAGCATGGCGTAAAGGTCTTAACCGGCCCCAGAAAAGGACAAATGAACCTAAAAAAATAAAAATTATAATAACAAATGACTCTGGTTTCCCGGAGGTTTGGCGCCATCGTGAATGAAGATGGTCGTAATTTTTTCACAATTATTGAATTTATTGTAAAATATGAGTAAAATTGGTTAATTTAGGTGGGAATTAGTTTGATTTTGTTCAGTGAAAGTGTACTAATGAAATAATCATGAAGTAATTAGTGTATCGTGAATTTCCTCGCTGCCGCCAAATCTCATTAACGAGCTTGTGTAACGAAACCACCGCTTTACTCAAGACCCAGACAAGACTGTGTAAATAGTGACTAATGGCTGAAATAAAGAATTAACACGGAAGACATAAATTAAAAATATATAACAAGAAAAAGATTTATTAATACGAAAGACGTGGCTGTATGGACACAGATCCTTTGCCTTTCCCCGACTGGGATAAAATTAAAAAACAACAAAACAATCTGGTTTCCCTTCAATAATAATAAATGAAAATCATGAGTATCACACAAGGCTCTGTACGGGTGGAAAGAATTTTAGACTGTAAGGTCTAGTTGAATTACTGACATTAATAATAGATAGCCAAGAAGTAAATTTTAAAATGGACATAGATAAAATTTTTGGAAATATTTTAATCGTACCGAAATTATACTTTGATGTTACAGGATTAATGTTACAACATTAAATAATGTACTTATTACTCAATCAAGGTTTTATGTTTTGGACTAATAAGGTTTCAACTCTTTACCTAATAATGCCTAAACTAGTCGTCCGTTGGGCTAAGTTTAACCGTCTAAAAAACAATAATTTACAAATCTGTACTTGTTTTCCATATATTTTTTTGAGTCATACATATTTCAATAAGCAATGTCATTAAAACAATTTAGCGCAATACAAACATAAGTTTAAAAAAAAATATCTCAGTAAAACTGTAAAAACCGATTCCAATTTTCATAAGTACACAAAAATAATATTTTTCTTGATTTTCTTGAGATCCCATTTCCAGATTCAAACTTAGTGGTAATGGGACAACCTTGGAAGTGCTCTCTTTTAAAAAAAAGATTTTTAAAATAGTTCAATTTTGACGAGTTATCGATAAACGTTCAAAAAAAAATTGGATTGAACGTATAACCTCCTCCTATATTCCTAGTTGGTTCAAAAACTGTTAAACAACGTTTGATCAATATTTTTTCCCTCATTTAAAGTACACTTACACACTAACATTATCCATTAACATTTAAATTATTACATTACTCTACGCAGTAACGTCAGTCGATCATTGACAAAAAATAAAACAATCATCTACAAATAGAAGTTATGTTGTAAGAAATTTGGCTATTCGATTGAAATAAAAAGGTTTATCCTCGTTAATATCATGGTCAATATCTAAGAATATCCATGTAATAAAATTAGTTGCGTATAATGATGTATGCTTTCCGTAGTTTATGGTATCGTAACGTTAAAATATTTTTATGCGATAAGAAGGCGTTATAGACGCCTTAGATGCTGTAGGCGTATCGCTGTCCTGTGGCTGTGGTGTTAAGTTTCCTCTAAAAAATGGTTTTTGAGAAATACTTACACACACATACATTTTCATGTACCTCGATGACCTACGTCTTCAACATACAAAAACTGATTTGTTTAAAAACTGATTGGTCGAAGAATCGCGTAATAAACATACAAAAATAAATACAGTTGAATTGTTAGCCTACTCCTTTTTCAGGTCGCTTAAAAGTCGCGTAAAATCATACGCTACAAATTTTGACAATACCACCGGCAGGAGGAGTGCTATTTATTTTACGAAAAAACCTTAATTCGATGGCGTAGTTTAATTATAATCTAAATATTAAAACGAGCTTTGGACCCCTTTTTTACGAAAATCCCTGGACAAGTAACACAAATTGAATAATAGTAATCGAGTCTGTGGCTTAGCGGTCCGGTTGTCGGACTTGACTTCACTTTATGTAATAGTTTGTGTTAACCCATGTAATTTATTTTGTCTAGTGAATTTAATGGATATAATTGTTTTAAAATATGTATGTATTATATGTAATTTATTTTATCATGAGCTTAAAGGCAGATATTTTAAAATGCAAATTAAAAAAAAGAAATTTATTTATTTGCTGTAAATGTGTTACTATCTGCTACAAAAGATATTTGTTTATACCAACGTATTCTACCACATCGTGGTGTGCAATTATTTTTAAAGTTATACTTTATTATAAAGATTTATAACATACGTTTTAGTATTTGAACAAAATTTTAAAATATTGTTAGGTTTAACCCTATCTACTAAGAAAGAAGAAAGCTTGGCTAGACTATGTAGCATGTTTGCAATCGAATGACAGTATGAAAGATTTGAAGAAAGAAATGTACCGTTGTTGCAAGAATATCACCAAACACTTAGTGAAAGAAAAGCGTGAAAGGGAAAGTATGAAACTAGAAGAGAAGTTGGCTAACAACTTCGAGATGAACACCAAACTCTTTTGGAGGGAGGTGAAGAAGTCTCGGAGTTGTTCGTCTACCTCCAGAATTAATAGAATTAAGTCTAAGAGTGGTGATATTCTTACAAGCACGCATGACGTGTTAAAACGGTGGAGAGTGGTCTCAATTTTATGGAGATATGTATGAATGTGCCCAGGATGCTGCCGCTGGGTCCGAGTACTTATATGACTCGGAAATAGCGGAGGCATCTGACGGCATTATGATGGAAGAAGTTGAATGGGCGATAAGAAGTATGACATA
>NJDC01001702.1:111779-136618 GCA_002245475.1 Calephelis virginiensis | reverse complement strand
CTGTATAGGTCCACCAAAATTTTCGTAGGTCCCTTCGAGTTTTTTAATAAAAAAAAATTTTAATTTTACAAAAAAAAGTCATCTTGGCACCTTATTTAAAAAGAAATTGATTAATTACATCATTTTTGCATTGCTTATCGTTAGGTCAGTATTGGTCTATAGTTTTCGTTTTTATATTATTCATTTAACTTTTTTTATTCACAATTACAAATAATTTATCACTTACGCATGCGCTTAACGCACCTAGTCATAGTAGGGCGCGAAATTCAAAGTTTTCTACTTCTGTTTTCATTAAATCAATAAATAAATTAATAAATCTATAAACTACTCTTAACTCTAAATTACTCTTAAAGAGTATAATTCTTAGCTATTTTATGGAAAAACGAAATAATTAGTAAGTTACTAGCAACCACTAGTATGGCCATTTGAAAGATAAATAAATTTTATGAATTTTTTTTAATTAACTATTACGTGGAGTGCTGTAACCTTTAAGAATACTTTTGAAGATATATAATAAAAAAATAAGATAATGTCTAAACTGAAGAATTGAATTAGAAATAGTAGTAATTCATTAATTCAGTTAATTTTTTTTTCAATAAATTCTATAAAGAATTTTAGATCCCTTATCGCGAATGCTTATGTAATTCGGTGTCGTTTATTTACAATTAATAAGTGAAAAATATTCAAAAGACTATATCTATATATCTCGTAAAATTAACATGGATGGTAATATATCTATACATATAATGTACATTTATTCCACCAGAGGCGCCTGCGCATTACTTTCGTAGTACGGCTGTTTTCTTCTTTTTGAATCTTTTAATTATAAAAAAATATTAAATTAAAAAAATATATAAAAAAAATTTAATGAAAGAATTTTACACATTATGTAATTTCATATAAAATAAGTATCATGAGTCGTGCACTTTTGGATTTTCCGAACTTTTTTCTTTTTTTTTATTAGTTTTTTAAAAATTTTTATTTCAATATTTTCCAATTCTTTTTGTTTGAGATTTTTTTTTCATTTATAAAAAAATATTTTTTTTCCAATTCCTTATTGTTAAAAATAAAAGTGCGCGCGCATCACGCGTTTCAAAAAAAAGTAGAAGAGTATTTGTGAAAAAGTTAATATATTAATTAACTTAAATATTCAATCTAACCATTTGCGTATGAGATGAGCGCTTAAGGTATGCTCATTTGGATTTTCCAATCGTTTTTTTAACTTCTTTCTAGTCAGCATCCAAGTAAGAAAAATTTCAGTGCAAACTTCTTTTAAATGTGTACTCTAACCTCCAAATCAAAAATCGGAGCTCATTCGGAATAACTTGATATGTCATTTTGCTATCTGGGATATAGTTTATCAAAAAGTCAACATTTTTTTATGCTACTTGGGTTGAAGCAATGAAAACAGAAGTAGAAAACTTTGAATTTCGCGCCCTACTATAACTAGGTGCGTTAAGCGCATGCGTAAGTGATATATTATTTGTAATTGTGAATAAAAAAAGTTAAATGAATAATATAAAAACGAAAACTATAGACCAATACTGACCTAACGATAAGCAATGCAAAAATAATATAATTAATCAATTTCTTTTTAAATGAGGTGCCAAGATGACTTTTTTTTTTGTAAAATTAAAATTTTTTTTTATTAAAAAACTCGAAGGGACCTAACGAAAATTTTGGTGGACCTATATAGACCTAACGTAGACCTATCGATTAAGGTCATTTTGAAGTCAAAAATCATGTGATGGGGTGCTAAATTTGTGCAGGTATGAAACACGTCATTTGACAGCTATTTGATGTACACTTTTCCATTTTGAGTTGGCAACTGAGATACATAATTAGCACCCAGGGGGCTCATATTTTGTATTTGGTATCTTTATTGTGTTTCTGTTGGTCACTGGAGATAGAGAACATAAAACGCGTCGTTTAACATCTATTTTTTGATATGAACTTTTTAATTTTGAGTGGGCCACTGAGATACATAATCAGCCGTTTTTCGTTTCGTTCCACCCAGCTCGAACCATAAGTTTTTATGTAACTTTTTCGTTCTTTATTCTGTTTTTATTCAGGGCTGGGACGAATCAAAAAATCAAAATATTTTAAAAATTGGTCCAGCAGCTCTCAAGTTATAAGTAAAACCTGTTTTCTTAATCGCCCATTTTTTATTTGAAATAATAGAAAATTGTTTTTTAGTTTTTAGTCCAGTCAGATGTGAAAGCGTTTATATGAAAATACATATTATATAATAATTAATATGATAGTTTCTATACTTCTTATCGTCGGTGCTTGGTGGTATTCCATTCTTGAAACAATTTATAAACAACATATATTTTTTTTAAGAAAGCTATATTTTTTTATTTATATAGTTTATCCAACCGGTTTTGCTGTACAAGCACCATCAGGGCTATATAACAACTATGATGATAATAATATGATGGTTACGCATTTGTACATAATATTACATATTAAAATATGGATTTAGATGCCCGGGGAGGAGGTTTTATTCCAGCACTACCTTCAAAATTCAATAGGGTTCAAGAGACTCCGACACCGGCATGTTTGTATGAAAAAGTATCGAAAAAACTAAAAGCAAAGTTGCAAAGTATCATTCCACTTTGCACGAGATACTCCCTACCAGCCCGCAGAGGAGTTGGCTTGAGGACATATAATATGATTGTGGTGTAATAAAGATTTTAAAGAAATAGATAAAGTAGTTAATAAGCAACAAAAAGATAATTGATATCTAGGTGTTTATGAGGGTAATGAATAATGTCGTCGCGAGATGGCACTTAACGTAAATAATAGTTTAATGGCAGAGGAGGTGGGTACTGTATTACGTAGCAGCTCGTGTTGCAGACGTCGTTTGTCTTCAATGAAAACTTCATTTAATTAAATGAAAGTCTTTTGTTTGTTAAAGTATAAATGTCATTAAATACGTATAGTGCCACCATGAAGCCATATTACTACTAAAGATTATACTTCTAACAAAGATCTGATTAACAGACTAACTCTAATTTACCAATTCCTCTGTATAAAAGACCCTCTATAACTTACTGAACTCTCTTTCTGAGAGACCTGTTTCAATTAACAAAGTCTAAACGAAAGATAAGACAAGGAAGGCCGGGAAATTAGAATAAGTCAACAATATTTGGAAACTGATACCAGATCTTTATCAGGACTGTAACATTCAGTAGTAATATAGCTTCATGAATGCCACGAACCAGTTCAGAAGCAATACACCTAAGCTGAGAACATATTATCAGCCGCGGCTTACGAAAGTGTCCACAAAGAGTCAGCGGACGCTTACGGTTAAAATAAATATCCAGCGCGCTAGATATCTTTCGGACGTCCAAACGCTCAAGGTCACGTTCGCGACTTACTTTCAATAGTGTGCAAGGCTTAGTGTACTCTCATTATCTAGATACCCTGAAAGTCGCGGCTGTCAGCCGCATCCAATAGGTTGTTTTCAAATTTATCAGTCGTGGCTATAAGCCGCGTTCGTAAGCAGCGGCTTTTTAACTGTGTAGGTAGGTATGAAAAAAAAAAACCAGAATTATTTTTACAAACTATGAAAATTTCTATTTTTAATTTAATGAAGAATGATAACTTAGTTCTTTTGTTTATGTTATACTATAAAATATACCCAGGAGATTCTCCGAAGGAAAGATACTACAACGCCTATACACATATTATTGTTGCGTCGCTACCTTACAGAAATGTAGCAATTAATAAATACTTTTTGCCTAGTTTTTATACTACCTATTAAGGTAAGCGATCACCAAAATCTATTAAGTGATTATTAAGGCTAATAACTCACGAAGTGGTTTTTACCAGTGCCCGCAGGGGTCGCGGAATTGTGGTTTTATTTTAAAACTCTCATCGCGGCTCGCAAACTTGTACAGGTCTACGGGCAAGCGATCGCTGCCACGGGAATCGCAAACAACCGCGGGTGCTGCAGGTGCAAAACGCGTCTTGAAGTGTGCTCTTACTTTTGCATATAAATCTACATTTTACAGAACCCTCGGGATTGCAACCGACGCGGGCGCGGGCAAAAACCGCTCCGTGAATTATTAGGCTAAGACAAAGAAATCATCAACTTTGTTTAAATAACGAGTCAGGTTACTGGTTCCACGAATGTAGGTATCGAATAAAATGACAAATATCTTCGAAATCCCAGTAGAGGAGTATCTTTCAATAAGGTGATGCGCAAAGAACTTTGAAATCAGGTACAAAGTTCGATTATAACAAAATAGTAGGTACTATTGGTGTTCAAAAGAAAATGTTTAGAACGTGGTACAGGTACTATAACATACCAAGTATTCGCAGAATCCTAAAATATAATTTTGGTTATGATAGTGGGAAATATAAGGTCGAGTTTGACGAACTACATAGACACCTATAAACCTAAAATAGCTCTAAAAGGACACAGGCTAAAATTGTTTCTCAGTCTTCATTGAAGTAAAAATGATTGTAAAAGTACATTGCAGACATATTTCGCTTCTCATAAAAGTGAAATGACCGGGCATCGGCAGTGGACCGTAAAATCTGAAATATGCTCGACTCCTCGTTAATGTCATGACGTGAATCGACACTGAGTTTTATTTACGGGATTTCTAGAATAAGCCACTGAATAATAGACCTAAAGATAGCTGTATCGCTTACAAATTCGAGTGTTTTCTATCACTATCTAATCTTGCCAGTTATTTTGAGTTGTGTGTGGGAAAGGGAGAATTTTCTACTAGATACTAGATGGACAGATGATCTGAGGAGGGTTGCAAGGAGAAGTTGGATGCAGACTGCATCAATTTGATCACTTTGAAAATATATGGGGAGGCCAATTTTCAGCAGTGGACATCCTGTGGCTAATATGAAATAATGATGTTGATGATAAGGAAAGTATTAAAAAAGTTGTAATCAGTATTTGTAAATCTATGGGGGAGGCCTATGTTTAGCAGTAGACGTCTTATGGCTAAAATGATAATGATGATGTTGATAATGAGAAAAATAGAAGAAAAAGTTTTAGTCAGCATTTGGAAATCTGTGGGGAGGCCTAGGTTCAGCAGTGGACGTCCTGTAGCTAATATGGTGATAATAAATTATTAGAAAAAGTTTTAGCCAGTTTTTCACAAGTGATTCTGTTTTGAAACACGAGGCAAAATAATCTTTTGCTCGTTACTCCTGGTGGTAAGTGACTCCTACAAATAGCTGCAACTTGATTGTTCTTACAGTGGTGTCGGTAAGTTTTAGGAATTGAGTGAGCCGTTAGAAATGTTTTAGTTTTTGAATTCGGCCACCATAAATCAAAAATGGTGGGTGTAAAATGTAGATAGAGTTCCAAATGCGATATCCGCAGAACTCACCAGCGAGTAAATATTAAGCTACGGAGCACTGAACTTGTAAGATAATAATTTTGAAAACACAAAGGAAAGGAACACACTCCAAATTTGTATCATTGTAACAATGTGACGCTAGAATGTTAAAATTACTATTTTCATCTTAAAACAATAATTTTGTTCCATCGTCACTAAACATTTTTCAAGTTATTGTTTGGTCTTTTTCTAATAATTTTATTAAAAGGTTAACGATAGTTATAGAAAGAGACAAGACATGTTTAGTGCTGTCAGATCAATTTGAACATGACATTGCTACAGCATTTTAATGTGTTCCTTTGGATTTATTTTGCTAAACCCATTAAAAACGTCACTGGATGTTAACTTTTTGTGAATTGATTATCTTGCTTACTGACATTAGGTACTAGGTATTATTATTAGTATCATCAATACAATTCTACTAACCGATCATGCAAAACCCTTCTCGATATTGGCAAATAATAACAGAAAATACGAAAAATATGTAGTGTAACGCTCGCTGACCGCATTCGTAACAGTGAGATCCGAGAAAAAGTAAGATTGAAAGAAAGTGTTGGTGTTAAAATGCGAAAGGGCATGCTCCGCTGGTTCGGTCATGTGGAAAGAATGACAGGCGAAAGATTGACAAAGCAGAAATAGAATGCGAATATGGATGGATGTAGGTACCCGGGGAGACCAAGGTTGACATTCCACGATCTAATCAGTGGTATCAAGAGTCTCCGAAACCGGCGTGTTTGTATGAAAAGGGTAATGAATGTGAAGGAAGCTAGACATGTTTGTCAGGATCGTGAGGTCTGGCACTCGATACTCTCTGCCTATCCCGTAAGGGACTTGGCGTGAAGATATGTATGTATGTATGTATGTATGTAATAACATAATAATATTACAATGATGCATTCCTAGTTTCTTCTCAGTTTTCCCTTTTTTTCTTCGCAGTTTTCCCTTTTTTATTATACCGTCTTAGGTAGCACCTACATCCTAAGAAATACCTATATGCAAAATCCTAGATTCTTACTACTTGTAATGAAGTTTTATAAAAAAATAATAACCCTAAAGTTATCCCTTTTGGTGTCGATGTTGCCTATAATGAGCTGTAGTAATCCCTGCAGTAAGCGGGATAAAAAGTATCCTAAACCTTCCTCAGAACATAAAGTACCTACCAGCTAAATTTATTTGCGATGAATTTAGTAGATTTATCGTGGATCGCGGTTGAATTATAGACACAGAGATAAAAATGTGTTCTGCTGCCCATTTTTAGCCGCCGTGCACCTATTTTTTTAATATTTTCAATGTACGGAATTAACAGTGTTATTATAAGTTAAGAAGATATACTTTTTTTTTGTTTAGATTTCACGTTTACATTAAATGTGGATTTGATTGTGAACTGACACAAGGCTAGAAATGGGCCAAAGAAGGTATGGATTAATCGTGTGAAAAAAGTGAAAGTTTACTTAACGTTTTAATTGATAAAAATAAACAAAAGAAAAAAAACATGTCGGCACAATGTGCCGACTCTAGGAGCCCATGTCCTAGTAGACAACTTCAAGACATGATAATGATAATAATGATGATGACGATGTTGATGATAGTGTTGATAAGATTTACATTAAATACACATATTATCAATGGAGCGCTTTGGATAAATTTTGTACTTTTTAGATAAGCATTAGTAAGTATTTTATAAAAGCGAGAGTTGGGTATTTCTGAAAAGCAATGAAGTTAGGATAAATGTTGATAAAATTGAAAAAAAATTAAGTGAAAAGGAAGAGTTTGGTAAAAATAAGACAGGATATGCTCCGCTGGTTTGGTCATATGGAGGGAATGGTAGATGAAAGGTTGACAGAACTATTGTACAAATGAATCGTGATACTTGGCAATCGGTATTCTCTGCCAATCACAAAAGGGGCTTATCGTGAAGATATGTATGTGTGCTTACCTTCTTCATGTATAGTATTAAAAGTAGATACCACAAAATTCTCCCCTAAGTCACCTTTTAAAAATTTAGTAGTAGTAGTGGAATAAATTAAAACAATTTTCAACATGAACCATGAAAACATTTAACGATATTAAGTTTTTTTATTTTACTTTATTAATAATTTTTGACTATTGGCCAAAATCTATAAATTAACATTTAAGATCATCGTGCAATCAATTTTGACATACTTCGTCAACTTATCAATTAAGGCTCGCTAACAAAATGTGTCATAATCAACTGCATTAGTTATAATCTTAAGTTCAATCATTGGTTAATGAATCAGAAAGGCTCTTGCTGATTTAAAATTCCGAAAGCTCAAGCAAATGAGAAAAAAGAAAAGAATGTGGTGATTCAGCTTTCATTTTCCACAGATTATACGATTCATGTGCGGTTACAATAAAACGCTCAGCTTTTAGGGTTGATAAAATATTTAGTCTGTGGGTCATGTAATGAAATCTAAATGAAGCTTGTGAAACGTAACAAGTGAAATATACCGAAGAAACAGAGTTTTGTAGACAAAAGGATCCTTTTTAAATTAGAGCGAATATAATATGTATTGTGCCTTCATGTTTTTTTTTTAAATCTAGGCTGATTGCTTGTTTACCAATCTTTAAAAAAAAAGTGGTTATCTTATAATGTCATTTCGACTTGTACTGTTGTAACAAGATGCAAGGATTGAAAGCTGCTTTTGGCGCGAAAAAGTGCTCCTGCTCCAATCGAAGATGAAATAGCTGGTAGTTTTACTCAAATAAGAAGAATGTCATCTTGCTTTTAGGTTGATAAAGCTTCATTAACGTCTGTGGCGGCTATTGGTGCCGTCAATGGACGGCAATTAATCAAAATTTAAATGTATTTTTAAAATTAGAATGGTTTCAGCTGGTTTTTCTGTCCATAATACAAAAAAGTCGCCGTTTCTATTATTGAAAATGTCTTTCAAAGTAAGTTGTAGTTTTGGAAACATCGAAAGAAAAGATGACGGTAGTATTTTCGTAACTTATTAATTTCGTGTTAAGTTTGAGCAAATTAGTCAATTTTGGTGGAAGTTTGTGCAATTTGGTTTAGTTAAAGAGCACAAGTGAAGAAATTAGTGTATCGTGTATATCCTCTTTGTAGCAAAATGTACTAGGGTTAAGGTGGACAAAGGTCTTATTGCTAATGAGTGACGACCCATTTTACCTATGTTCGACTCTTACGAGCTGCCAGGCAGAGGCAGATTATCTATTTTAAACTGTGACAACCTAATATTAGCAATTTTCGTACTCGTAAGCTATTGTCGTAGCTGACTTTTATAAGACCTTTCATAAATTTACAATATACATTTTCGGTTTAAAAACACGTGCTAAAATTATTTTTATCATTAACCTTAAAGGGATATTTGTAAGCTCGTTTCAATGTCTATTCCACCCATTATCATCAAATGATTAACTCAGTTTTAATTGAATTTTGTAGTCATCAATTGCTTGTGTAAAACTGAACCAATGTTAGATAATACGCTCTTTTACTTATTTCGTATGGTTTTGACGTGACAACGGTTTATAAATCGATGGAGCCGGCTGCTCGCACCAAAAAACATGACACATGCGGCGTTACCTCGCTCTGAGGTGTTCCATTTAAGGCTTGAAGCGCAAGCGAGAGCGCGGAACGAGCGACAAAGAGGCACAATCCTCCGTTCTTATGACGTTGTTACGTTCAACTATCGTCAGTATAACGACTTCACAGACAACTGCTTTTTAGAATGTCCCTTTAACCTCTCTTCCACGGGAACCCCAAAACTAAATAGGATTAAAATTAACTTAAATCCTTCTGTGGCACATTTAGAACCCCCTGCTAAATCACGTCATGATCGTTTGAGTAGGTGCAGTAAGTCAGGTAGAGTGCCATGCTGCAAATAGCAATTTGCCAATGTAATGCCACCTTACCTATTCCCTTGTCATGTTTTTTTTTGAGGGTACGGTGGTTGGTAGACTTGTATATTAGGTCACCATTGTACTTTAGTACTATCAGGCGAACTGTATGATTAATGGCTGTGTTAAGTTATGAAAGACATCGAAGTGTTAGTTTTGTGTTAGTTGGGAGCCAAGGTAAAATCGTGCCGGTTGTAGAGTTTTATTACGAACATAGCGTCTATTATCGTTTTGTCCTGTATCCTAAGAGGTGGGTAAGAATATGGGGTGGTGGTGGGTGTTAATGTCCTATCTTAAATCAATTATGATGTATCGACCATTGTTTCCTGATAATATCGTAAATTATCTATTATCCTGCCTTATAAATTACTTTAGCTGAACCTAAGTATGTTTTATTCGCAACAAGCGACCTTTACCAACTTTTGCATGAGTTTTCAACTTTCGATTTCATACTTTTTCTGTAGGTGTATTCATGTAATAGACATATGATCTTTCATCTCGAATTACTGTCTATTGATGAAAATTATATTGAAATCCGTTAAGCAGTTTAAAAATGCAATTGAATGTACAGCAACTTATTTTGATACACCAAACACATGGAAAATTGTAAACATTTAATGCAAACTAAAAATTGAAAAATTATAAACACATTATCTATACTATAATATTATAAAGAGGAAAGATTTGATTTTTGTTTGAAATGAATAGGCTCCGAAACTGATGGACCGATTTCAAAAATTATTTCACCTTTAAAATGCTACTTTATTCTTGGGTGACATGGGCTTTGTTTGATTAAAATGGGTACAGTAGAAACCAAGTTACGCAAACGAAGCTGCGTGAAACTGCTAGTAAAATGAAAAATAAATTATGTTACAAAACCAATTTTATCTCTTGCGAGCAAACTTTTTTGATATGGAATAACAATTAGCGATATATCTGGGAAAAGTGTTTTTAAAAACAAAAAAATGTAAAAGTATCTTCACGCCCATATCCCTGAAGCGGTAGGCAGAGGTACAACCAAGGCACCCACGACTAGCCGAAGACACTAAATCCCACAATGTGATAGGTGGCAAGCCTATCGTCAACCGGGCACATTTCTAATCCTGGCCAACATTTTTTTATTAGAAAATTTGAAAAATCCAATTTTCTTTTTGTTGGCCGACCCGGCGTTCGAACCCGGACCTCATGCAGTCAAGTCCAACACCCGGACCGATAGACCACAGAGGCGATAAAAAAAAATGTATGTCACTAATATGTGTCTTTGTTAGAATAAGTTATGATGAAATCATAATACAAGGGCAATGAAACTGCATAAAAATCGGCTCTAGTTTTATTACCACGCAGAAATACAAAAATGTATATTATTAAACACTTGTCCGATATTAAAGAAATTTAAAAAAAAAACATCTCTTAACCATGATTGAAGGTTACCTTTAAATGAACTAATATTTAAGTTCCTTTATAAAAACAAACTATCGAAATCAATTCATTATTGGCTGAGTAACAAATGTGGAAAAAAAATATAATCACTTTTCTGAGGTCGATTTAAAAATGTTCTAGTTTACACAGGAAGCGACTTTGTTTTGAAATATGTAGAGATTTCGGCTGAACCAAGTATGTTTTATGTTCCAATGGCGGTTTGGTAAAAATGTTGTGAATTATGCGAAACATGAAATATTAGCGAGAATTTCGGAGAACGCAGATTAAGCTTTCTACGTGAAATTTAGGAAGCGTTGTCGAATAAACGAGATATTTATCTAATGCGTTCACGCTTTATGGATTAACAGCTCGTATCAGATTTTCTAAACCAGTAACTTTAATCACTTCATAAAATACGAATGTTTGAATGAAAATTCGATAACATTTTTTTCAGTATACCAAACAAAGAAGAAAGTTTTGAATTCCCTTTTTGGGTACTTTATCAAATTTTTTTTACATGATTTTTTTATGTAGTCACATTCGAATTTGATGAAATTCTGACTTGTTTTTGTGTTATCTAGACTTATTAATAACAGTTTATTGATTCACTCATTACTAGGTTAGTACTTAACACGACACTTATTACTTGTTAAAGATAATAACTAGAGCAATTATAAGGAAATACGTACTAGCCGATGAAACGCTTTTTCGAGATACACAAAACATCGTGTCGTGTCCATTAAACACTTCCGGAGGCGACTATCAACTAAAATCAATCATATCATACTCTTTTGATTATTCCTTTTTCATGTAGACGAATGTATGTCCTTATGATGAAATAAATAAATAAATATCCCTGAACAAGTTACACAAATTGATTCTAACCCAAAAGTAAGCAAATTATATGCTTCTGTTATGGGTGTTAGTCAACGATACTATTACATAGAAATACTTAAATAGATACCAGAATACATTTAAAAAACACCCAGATCCTGAAATGTAGACATCTAAATGTTCATCACACAAATGCCTGCCCCCGTCGGGAATACGCTGGCCACTCGACCAACGAGGCGTTCAAATGTGTTAGACACACGAATATTTCTTTCCACACATAAATCAATACGTTTACCATCATCATTCACTCTTTTATTACCATAGGGTCCAAGAACGGCCTCGTAACCACACTTTAAACTAATTAAATTGATAGCACAATGAAAAATATATTTTTTTTGTCGCATGAAATTTTATGCATGTTTATTGATTAGAGGTCGCTGATTTCAAATCTACACTACTTTTGCTTTAGCAGTTCCAGTTTTTGAAATGCAGCTGTAAGACATATTTTTGTACTAGTCACATTTTAATTTTAACTCTATTGATCTGTTTTAAGAAAGTTTTTGTTTGGAAATATCCACGTCCAGAATTATTGTAAAAAGGATCCACTTTTTTAACACGTGTAGTGCATATGCATGCAGTAATCCTAGACTAAGTAAGAGAGTAAGACCACACTTTCTTTTAAACATTCAGTCTTAATTTATTAACCGACTCCAAAAGAAGGATATTCTCAATTCATTTACATGTTTTTATTCATTTTGTAGATTTTTACGCGTTTCATTTGCTAACTTTATATGGATTTTGATGATGCTTTAAATATAAAATAAATTTTTGATCTATACTATGACGATATGATAATGAAATAGGAATCGGATTTGCAGTTTTAATACGCTTAAATTATGTTTGATCACGCTTCCTCTCAAATAACCGAAATTTATGCCTAATGCAATAATGTAGATTATTGTTACAGTCACGATCGAATTTCTGTCTAAATCAAAATCGCCTCTGTGGTCTAGCGGTCCGGCGTCTGACTTGTCTTTTTGAGGTCCCGGGTTCGATCCCCGGGTCGGGCAACAAAAAAGTAAGAAAATGTATATTTCCAATTTTCTAATAAAATTAACGTCGCCCGGGATTGAATAAGTGCCCGGATGGCGATGGGCTTGCTACCTATTACATTGTGGGACTTAGTGTCTTCGGGTAGTCGTGATTGTCCTGGTTGTGCCTCTGCCTACAACTTCGGGGATATGGACGTGCAGATTCTTTTTTTTTCTGTAACGCATTTTTCTGTAAAAAATATAGCAAACAAGAATATAGTTACTTTGATGGTAACAGATAACGGGCCATAGACACTACATATTACAGTATCAATAGTACCGGTACTAACAGTCAGGAAACAAAGTAGTTGGTCTTGGGAAATGAAGATGGCGTTCTAATAAGCAAGATATAAAAATTTGGATATTAACGTATTAAAATGGTTGAATTTCGACCAACGGGCGACCACTAGTTTGAATAATTACTACTAGTACTCATACTACGAATCAAAAAACAAATACGGACTATGTGTTTATGTTAACTAGCGGCTCGCCCCATCTTTGCACGGGTATAAAATATACATGTAAACCTTTCTCTTCAATCACTTTATTTATTAAAATAAGGCATCAAAATTCGTTGCGTAGTTTTAAAGATTTAAGCATACAAAGGGACAGAGGAAGCGACTTTGTTTTATACTATGTAGTGACCAAACCCAACCAATTTACATTGACATACCCAATGAAACCTCTTCAGTAAACGGGATAAATAGGAACCTTCCTCGGAAAATATAGTTCTTACCAGACACATTTCGTTACGATCGGTTTTGTACTTTTGGCGTTAATTGTGGTCAGGATACAGACAAATAGACAGCCAAACAAAAAGACAAACAGATTGACAAAATTCTAAAATTTTAAAAACTGTCCAGTCGATTTGGAGCCTATTTATTTCAAACAAAATATCAAACCTTTCCTCTTTATAATATTATCTAGTATAAATATAAATTTCTGTCTTTAATTTAACAACGTAATTAATTATGTTTTCTTTTGTTTATTATTATATCCTGAAATACTTATATACATATTTTAATGTTAAATTCGTTGTATCAGAGGAAATCAACAACATTGTACAAGTCGTAAGAACCTTAAATTTTGTAAGAAAGAAAAATAAAAGAGAACCCGTATCAGTGTTGCCAGTAGAGCGAAATAATTTCATACCGAATGTGTATAAAATTATACGACATCAAATGTCATCATAAAACATCGGGCATGACATTTTTATTTTATTAAGGTTTCAAAAAAAAACGTTGCTCGAGTTTGGATATGTGCCCGGTTGGCGATAGGCTTGCCATCTATCACATTGTGGGACTTAGCGTCTTCGGCTAGTCGTGGGTGCCTGGTTGTGCCTCTGCCTACCTCTTCGGGGAAATGGGCGTGAAGATACTTTTTACTTTAAGATTTCAGTCCCCAGAAAATTTATTTCATGATTGTTTAGGATTACATCTCCAACACGTTTTTTAATCAGGAATGCTACTTCTAAGTGTTATCTGATTCCGAATTCGAATTCATCCATGAAACATAATTCATATTAACTGCAAATATTCGGAAATCACACACTTTTGAATATTGTCACCGACACTTGCTCTGTTTTACATAAATAGATACATATCTTTACGCCAAGTCCATTACGATGTAGGCAAAGAGTATCGAGTGCCAGACCTTACGATCCTTACAAACCTGTCTAGCTTCCTTCACATTCATTACCCTTTTCATACAAACACGCTGGTTTTGGAGACTCTTGACACCACCCTCGGATAATATCCGAGTGATCTAATCGTGGAATGTCAATCTTGGTCTCCCCGGGTACCTACATCCATCACTATTCGCATTGTATATGTGCTTTGTCAATCTTTCGTCTGTTATTCTTTCCACATGACCAAACCAGCGGAGCATGCCCTTTTGCATTTTAACACCAACACTTTCTTTCAATCCCATTCTTTCTCGGATCTCCCCGGTACGAATGCGGTCAGCGAGCGTTACACTATAGATTTTCCGTTGCGCTCTCATTTCGACCGCATTTACTCGTATCTTACTTTCATGCTCTTTCTGACATACCCGACTCTCGCTTCCATACAATAACGTTGGGATAAGCACAGAATTATGCAAAGCGAGTCTAGCTTTTTGACTCAAAACCTCGCTTTGGAATAGCTTACCCAACGCTCCATTCACACTATTCCCTGCACTTACTCTCCTCTCTACATCCGCGGTGTACCTTCCATCCCTGCTAAAAGCACAACCAAGATATACAATTTCTTATAAAAGTGAATACTTGTTCCAACACTTCATCATCAACTAAAATTCTTGCATCCGTTCTGGCTACGTCACTTTCAAACACCGTTATTTTGGTTCTCTTCGCATTCAAATATAAGCCGCTTTCTTTACATAAATCCCCTTCCACAAACATAATATAAATGCAAAAGTTTGTTAGGACGGATGTTTAAATGAATGTTTGTTACTCTTTAATGCAAAACTTATTACTTCACTGTACATTAGAATAATAAATATTATACTACAATTAAAACAGACTACGAAACCGTGGGTGCTAGCTAGTAAAAAAAAATACCAATTTTATAAAAACCACTTGTTAATAATTAAAAAATGACATACCTCATCTGACCGGACAGTAAACAATTAAAAACTTGTGAAAAAAGTTTAAAACGATTTGGGATATAAATACATGAAATGTAATAGTGTCTAAATCACTACATAATATAAAACAAAGTCGCTTCCTCTGTCCCTATGTCCCTTTGTATGCTTAAACCTTTAAAACTACGCAACGGCTCTTGGTGCGGTTTTTTAATGGACAAAGTGTTATAAGAGGAAGGTTTATATGTATATTTCATAATTGTGCGAAGCCAGGGCGGGCAGTTAGTTCTATTATACCTTATGCTAGGATTGTAACATTTTATAAAGAAATTGTATCGTATTAAAAAACTTTTTCCACAAAGCTTTTACGTTTTGATTTCGATAATTTAGGATGGCAAAGAACACTTACTCTATACGGCATTATCTGACACAAGATTTGTATTAAATTTTCGTTTTTCGTTTTGCACCAATTCGATAATGAATCATCATTTTCCACTTTATTTAATCTACACTTGACATCCCTGTGTCCTCTAAATTACATTCAAAGAAAAAGCTCGTAAATCTTTTTCAAATAACAAAGTATGATCAAAACGTTTATTCGTTATTAATAAACGTTTTTTTTATGAACGTTTAAGAAATAGACGTGAATCTTATTTTTTCCGTCAATTTACGTTTGGAAGAATGAATCTTTAATTCGAAATTCATCGAAATTTGCATTAAAAAATGATATTTTTACGGAAGGGAACGCAAACGAGTAATAACCTTAATAATGAATGAATGAAGTGATTACTGTTGCCTGCTAAAGGTCTAACAGTTACAGGTAAGGTTAACAATTTTTTTTCAATAGCAATAATTTATTAAATAAAGGATTACATTGATCTATCATTGAACCTTTTTTCTTGAAATTTTTTCTTCAATGACTTTACTCTATGCTCTTAAAAGCATTATTCTCACCTTTTGTAGAAACAAATTTCGTGCGTCAAAACTTTTCATTGTGAGCAAATGTCGCTCATTTGCAAGGAAGATTATTTTTCAAGAGGCAGCTTTAAAAGCTTGTTGTCAACTTTCTTGACTCGTGAATACACTTTTACTTTAGAATAACCAAAAATGTGTTTGCATGCCATTTTATAGCCTAAAACCATTAGGACTATTTTGCTTTTATGACTTTGTTTTGTATTAGTCGGGAAAACCATCACAAAATACTTTTGTAGGTACTTCAGACTTCTGTTTTTCCCTTCTAACTGACGCATTTAAAATTTTAATGATTATTTCTGGCGCAATTCATGTAGACGTATGCTAGATAAAATTTGGAGTAATGTATAATAAATATTATATTTTTGACGTTTCAATCTTATGATAACAATCTTTGAAAGTTATCACAAGATATCGAATAAACGAAATAGTACTAAAAGACATAAAACATTCACAGATTTTCTTGCGACCAAAAAGTAGTTATGTTAGGGACAGACTCTCAACCCCGGTAGATTAAATGTCACGAGAAGTAAATTTATGAATGTTTGAACAGCTTTATTTTTTTACCTGCAAAAAATTACATAGAAAAGAATAAAAAAAGATAAATTAGATCTTGAACTTAAGTTTTAGATTTACGTTATTTAAGTTAAATGCCATTTCTTAAATTGTAACGCGATATGTACCTTCTTGTAAAAGTTCAGTCTTACATTGACAATGATATATAAGATATACGTAGGTACCTAATCAACTACGAGATTTGACAAATGCTTAAAAGAATATAACGAAGCACATACTTTCTGTGTATTAAACTTGAATGTAGTTAAATATAGTATACAGATTTTAAAATTCCTAAAAATTAAACCTAAATATTTATTCAAGATATTATTTTATATTTATACATGTTAGTTTAATTCCTAAATTGTAGTGAATTATTTTAGAAATGTATTATTAATTTGAAATGTAAAATTAATTGGACTATAAAATTATAGTAAAACTATTGTTGTATACAATAACTATACTATAACTCTATATTGTGCACCAAAAACAAGGAGTTGTGTTATTATAAAAAAACTAGCTGTGCAGACGTTGTGATGTGTTAATTATGGATATTGACTATTTTTTATATATTATGAATCTTCTCCTGACAATAACTTACACAACAAAAATAGAATTAGCAAAAGGAAAATGGGACTCTGTTTTTTTGTGTAACATAAAAGTAATTATATGAACATAACATTCGAAATTGTTATAAAATTAAAAAAAATGGAAAAATGATGGTTTTTTCGTATAAAAACTTCACAGTGTAATTAAACAAATTTACGTTGAAAATAATATTAAAAATTATAAAAAATACTAGCTATGCAGACGTTGTTATGTGTTCACTATGGATATTGACTATTTTTTACCAATCTTCTCCTGACAATAACTTACACAACAAAAATAGAATTAGCAAAAGGGAAATGGGACTTTGTTTTTATATGTAAGATAAAAGTGATTATCCTTATATAGTATTCGAAATTATTATAAAATTTATAAAATGGAAATATGTCGGTTTTTTGCATAAAAACTTCACAATGTAATTAAACAAAAGTACGTTGAAAATAATATTAGCTTGAAAAGATATAGAATTACAAAAGAAAAAATATATTAACAGACACCAAACAATAACACACATGACAACTATTTATTATACACACTACAAGGAGACAATTACATTGTTATTTTGAATAAAACCATAGATACAAAAACAAAAAGCATACGACTTACCACAAGTTATAGTGCAGATACAATTGGTTCTTTGTCTGAGGCTCCAACAGATTTATCAGCAAACATATACATTTTAATGCAGTCTTCATCAGGACTTGGATTATCCTCTGGCTTTTCATCTGGACTAATAGTTTCAACATTATCTTCGTATATTTTTAAATTGTCATCAAATTCTATTTTATATCTAACTGAAGGAACTTTATTCACAGTTGATGTCAATAGTGATTCTTGAATAGTTTCATTACCGTTGCAAGTTTTTTCCGAACGGAACATCCCCGTTTTTTCAGACTGATTGAAAGTTTTCTTGGATTTCTTCGTGACCAGCGCTCCCAAGCATGGCAAAATTTGTTTGAATTCTTTCCGGAAGTTTTCATTCAACCATGCATATAGGAAAGGGTTATAGCACGTTGAAGACATAGCAATAAAATGCGCAATGAAAAATAAAACCATATAATATCTCCAATCTTCAGCAAAAGAATAAAAATCACTACTAATATTAATTAAATTTAATGGCAGCCACGAAAGACCAAATATCGCTACCATTGCTATTAACATTCTATTCGTTCTTCGTTTCCTTTCTCTTTCTACATCTTCTTTCTTACTATTCTTACTCCCTGGTCTAGTTTTTAGTCTATCATTTAATTTTATGCTAACACATGTGTAACAAAAGGCCATAACTATAAATGGAACTACAAATTGCATAATTGTTGTAACAGCACCAAATGCTTTTCGAATTTGGTCTGATGGCCAATTTTCAGCACAAAAAACATCTTGCAGTGCCATATAATAGCCATAGGGAAACGTCACTATCAATGCAAAAACCCAAATAAAGATAATCAAACCGATACACGTTTTAATCTTCATACGTGGCTTAAATGGATATATGATAACAAAGAACCTATCTATAGCTATTGAAGTGAGTGTTAATGTTGAAATATAAATGCTACAGCCCTGAGCATAGGGCATGATATGGCATAGCAGACCACCAAAGACCCATCTTCCTAAGAAGGTGTAAAGAGGAGTAAATGGCACGGCAAATACACACAGTAGTATATCAGACAAGGCAAGATTCGTGATGAATAGATTAGTGACAGTTTGCATTGCTCGATTTCTGATCACGGCATAACATACTAGGGCGTTTCCAAAGATTCCTACTGCGAAAATAATAGTATATGCTGTGCAAAAGGCTGCTTGAATCGCTTTATCCTCGATGGGATCTGGGGGTGATGTGATATTGTCATGGTTATAATTTTCAGTTGCATTTATATCTTCAAACAGTGATTCGTTTGTGGTCCATTCGTACTGCATAGCTTTATATTCTCTTCAAATCATAAACCGTTTAGGTTCAGAATTATCATATTTGTAAGGTGGTTTCCGGTGGTTTATATATGAACCTATGCTTATGACGATATTGCTGATTTTCATACTGTTTCTAAATTCATTAACAAACTTCACTTTGTTAAGTTTTTTCAATCGAAACCAACGTCGTCACATTTCCAAAATCGTCATCACATTCTTGAAATATATTCATATATAACCTGAAACAAAAATGAATACTATAAATCCGCACATTAAAACATTTTAATATCTATCACCAAGTTTTATCACTTTTTTGGTCTAGGGATGTGATGACCTCATCGCCGGCTAGCGAAATAATCTAGTAATTTTGATTGCTGTATGGTTTTTTTATCCTCGGTTAATCATAACTGATGATTAACGGCTTGCCTGGATTTTTGCCACTCTCATACCTACGCCAGTTGTCTTAACATTGGTATTTTTTCCAGGATGGTAAGGCAGCCGGTGAAATGTTTGGAATCGTTATAGCTTCGTTAAGATTTCAATATAAATGGCGAAGTTTTTTTTATTCCAATTTCGAAATTTGTCAATTTATTTGCTTTAATATATATATCAATAAAAAATCAAATCATGAACGAAATAGAAACCAAATAGTAAATTCAAACATACACAAAGCATTGATGTTGAGAAAAATGGAAATCATATTCTTTGATGTGGATGAGAAATCAATATAGATATATTTGAAGTGACATCGCGGTTCTAAAGAAATGTCTGTCAATACTCGTTTGATTTATTCCTGATTCACCTTTCAGGATATGCGAAGTTGTCACAACAAGTCATTTATTTTCAAATGCCATCAAACATTTTACGTTCCCGTATTTATACTTTTTTTATGTGTTTCATCCCAGAACATTTTACAGAACGAGCAGATTGTTACATTTATTATTTGAAACCAGACGTTTACTTGTTGATTTTATTTTCAACCTAAAATTAAATAAGTTATTTAAAAGTAATACCTAAATATACTAATGTATATTTTTGATCACTTTAGGTATTATAAATTTGAAGTTTGCTTTTTGCAGTTTTACACAGCACTAATAATTTTAAGTAATATGTTTTTGAATCCCATTTGTATTCTTTAAACAAAAGGTCGCCTCTGTGGTCTAGCGGTCCGGGTGTTGGACTTGACTGCATGAGGTCCCGGGTTCGAATTCCGGGTCGGCCAACAAAAATAAAAATTGGATTTTTCCAATTTTCTAATAAAAAAATGTTGGTCGGGATTGGAAATGTGCCCGGTTGGCGATTGGCTTGCCACCTATCACCTCTTCTTAAAAAAAGGTATCTTCTCGCTTACATCCCCAAAGAAGTAGGCAGAGGAACTACTAGGTCACCCATGACTAGCTGAAGACACTAAGTCTAATAAAGTAATAGGCGCTAAGCTTATCGTTACTGGGCGCAAATCCAATCCTGGGCAACGATATTTTTATTCCAAATTGAAAAAAAAACATTTTGTATTTGTTTTGTTGCCTGTCCCAGAGATGAAAACCGGGATCTCAAGAAGTCAAGTCCGACGCTGGACCGCCAGACCACAGAGGCGATAATTATTATAGGAGAAGAATTTTTATGAATTTAAGAAGTTTTTCTATTAATATTACAAACCAGAGTTTAAGGATTTTGTGTAGTGCTTACGGATTATAATAACGGTGACCATTGGTATTACAGCAGAGGGAATTGATAAGGCAGTGGAAGAGATCCGAGTGAATCAAACTTCTTGGCCGCAATGTTAGTGATGATCAGACCGACTTTTAATTCTTCCAAGCTGCTCAAAAGAAGTTAGCCTGTATACTACCACAGAATAAGTATTAATGGACGGAAGACGCACAGATGTATAAAGAGCAAGCAAACTTGAATCTTAAGATGTGTAGCAAAGGCTCATATTGCTCTGGGCGAATATACCCCACTTAAAATTTAGCTATGTCAATCAAAATAAAAGTCTGAGACATGCGATGAAGGTTCATGTAGTGCTGAACATGGGTGAAATAATATTACGTTATGACGTTTGGTAATTTTGTAAGGTTTAGTACATAGAAAGGAAAAAACCAGAAAACTTACAGGATCACTTCGTTGTCTGTTCGTCAATTTATATCAGATACTTAAGATACTATGACATTTATATTTCTTGGATCTGTGAGAAAATCAACTTATAAACTTACTCAATCAAAAGATAGTTAGATCCTTTTGTGCAAGGGAATCAAAACCTACAGGGAACTCCACGTGAACTCAGAATCATGAAATGTGGTAAGAAGCATTGTTTTATAGCACAGACAAAGAAACAAATGCGAAAACCGTATTTTTTTTAGTTACAGCATGTAACAAAACTATTTCACGGTACCCTCGGTTTGCGAGTCCGTGTTACACTTGAACGGGTTATTTTACTGCTGGGTTTTACATTATCTCTTCAAGAGGTACGCTTTCTGAACTTACGAGTAAAACCTTCCTGATTCTACTATGAACCCAGAAACCAACACGCAGAAAATTAAAACACGGGTTATTGCCATTTTAAGAACACATAAAGTTATTTGTTACGAGGAATATTATTAAACAATATTTTATATCGTCTTCCAACATTTTACAGATTTTATGAGAGTTATTTATATTTTGATTTATAAACATGAGCTGTTTTAAAGCTATACAAGTGCAACAATTTACGATGCCATTTTGTGGTTTCCAAATACGACGGATTTTCTCTAGTTTAGTTGATTGAGAATGATCACGTCGCTTTGGGACTAGCTGTCAGTCGTAACATACCTAGATTTCATCATGACAGGTACGTGTTAAAGTGGACTTTGTTACTGCAGTATTTCAGACAGATACTATATCCTGACTTATTTTCACGCTAAGTCCGTTAAGGGGTAGACAGAGAGTATCAACCAAACTTCAGGATTCTGTCTAGCTTCTTCCACATCCATTACATTTTTCATACAAACACGCTAGTTTCGGAGATTCTTGACACCATTCTCGGAAAATCCAATAAATTTGATAGTAGAATGTCAACCTTGGTCTCCTCTGATAACTACGTCTATTCCCTTTTGCATTGTATATCTGTTTTGTCAATCTTTTATTCATATATGCAATACTTTTGACACGTTTTTGTCACCATATCCTTCTTTATTGGCTTATTGGTTGGTCTGTCTGACTTAGTTGAAATGTGTAGGAAAATTTCAAAGGTTTGCTAGGTAGTTTGGTAGTACTATTTAAGCACTATTGATGAGATTTGCAAATAGCTATTTTTCACAATAATATCCTAAAATATATTGGACTAGCTGCTGGCAGTAGCTCTACGCGCGTACCTATTAAAAGTTGTTTAAATGGACGTAGTTAAGCAGAAATTACCCAACCTAAATGAACACCAAAATTGGATTGAAACATACTAAAGAGGTCATAAAGCTTATAATACTTTAGTTCAGTAAAAGATTTCATAGATAAACAAAGCTATGACATTTGGATAATCATTAGATACCAACCCACATATATGGCCAGTACATATTATTATAAATATATAAACTTTAAAATCAATTATCTCAAAACTATTTAGATGTGGATTGGGTCTTTTCTGCTTAACTACGTCCAAATCTTCTACGTGAGCATTTTCCCGATCGTAGATTACTTGCGTGCTACAAATTCCGTCGAAATTGCCTAACTTTTTAATTAATGGGCTTTCATACAAAAAAATATCCCTATCCCTAATCCTAATCCTTTTACAACAAACGCATACGTCATTATAACTATATCTACTAACCGGTTATTCTCATCTTCGTCAGCTTAAAATAGATTTTCATACAAATAATGGGTTTGAAACCAATTACTACAACAACTACAGATTTCGATGCGTTTTTTTTTGTTTTTCAAACTAAAAATCGCATCAAAATCGATGACGTGATCGATATGGTTCTTAGCTACATCACTATATATAAATTTTATCTGCAATTTATTAAATTTTTAATTTTCGAGTAATCCTAGTCGATCTTCACGTTCCATTTTTCTACTATTACTCATTCACTTTGCTCGTTTTCAGCATGTGTTGGGTCTAAATTATGTTTGCACTTTATTATTTGGCCTCTTTAAATAACTTCAATACACCTTTTATAAACATAAGTTAATATAAAATAGAATTACGGATACTATTATGCCTTTCTCGCACGCATATTATAGGTACCGTATCTTCTGTTTGTGGAGTAGCTCTGTAGTCATACGTACGGCTATCGTAGTAGGCAACTGATCTACCACTTACCATACAAATAAAAATAATGTGATAAGTTTAAATATTTGAAAGTATAATAACTACCTAGAAAAAGTATTTATTTAATTTTTTATGTTTATAAAATTGCTTGACGTTCATAGTTGGACTGGCTGGAAGAAAAAAAATATACAGTCGAACTACCCTTTTTTAGTCGGCAAAAATATCTTTAAGGCAGATATCTGAAATCGCAAACGGGAGCGGCGTGAGGCGATGCGGATTATTTCAAACTTCGTCCACATCTTGCTCCTTTTTTTAAGTTGATTAGAAAATAACTTAAAATATCTATTTTTTTTTCCAAATAAAGTGTTACTATTGGATAGAAAGCCCCTGAAAACGTAAGTAAAACCGCTGACACCTTAAAGATAAAAGCAATTTTTAGTACACGTCATAATTATCTAAAACTGAAGTTTGTAACAAAAGATAATATTTAATGCAAGCTAAATATACGGTCGTAAATTAATTTGTTTATCTTAATAAATATTGCATTTATGGCTTACCAAATTACGTCTTACAGATAATGTGATAAGCAAAATATATTATCATCAGTACGAAAACCAATATTTGCACTAAAATCTCTTTCATTATTGTGCAGTTTTTAACTTCCAAAAAAGAAGGCTGCAAACTTTTTGGAGTTGTGTAACATTAGCTGTTTGCCCGCGACTTCGTCAGAGTAGAATTCTTTATGGCAACCTTTAGTTCATAGTATAATATGTCTCTCCGGTATAATCATTAATTTAAAAAATGTAACATTAAAATAAGGTGAAGTATGTGCTAGTATTTGGGGACAGTAACATTAGGATAAAATAGAGCATGGATTGTGTTACTTAAGTAGAGGTATACTAAAACGGAACGCCCCTCTACCAATATTTAGAAAGAATGACAGATGGAAGATTGACGAAGCAGATATAGAATGCGAATGTGGATAGATGATGACAAAACACGATAAAATCACTCGAGTATTACCTGAAGGTGGTAAGAAAGAAAGAAAGAAAAAATATTTATTTGCGGAATATGAGTGTTACAAAATTATTTAAGCGTTCCTACATATTCTACCAACTTGTGGTGTGCAAATATTTTAATATTTAAATATTTTTAATTATTTATTCACGATTTACTATTTATACACTGTTTTTTGTTTGTTTTGAGATTACATGATTATTTATTAATACACACAATTTTTAGAATGTAAATTAAATATCCCTATCTACCGTAAACTACCACCGTTTCCAAACCTAGCCAGACAGGAGAAGAAACGGCGAAACAACACCCAACATTCTGCAATTAATTTTTTTTTAAATTCTGCATATTAGAAATACTGTATCATTTATT
>NJDC01001702.1:94750-107554 GCA_002245475.1 Calephelis virginiensis | reverse complement strand
AGAAAACTCAAGGGGTTTTGCTGATAAAGTGAAAAATGGAACGCGACTTTGTCAGCCTAGAATGTATTTTTGTACAAACTTTAATTCCCATTATAGTCCTTTGGGGTTGAATTAACGATAATAGCCTATGCATGAACAACTACAATTCTAAGAGTTCCAGACGTTTAGGCTTGAAAACGTAATAGATAGACACGCTTTTGCATATTGTAAAAAAAAGTCGCTTCCTCTGTCTCTGTGTCCCTTTGTATGCGTAAATCTTTAAAACTACGGAACGGATTTTGATTCGTTTTTTTTAATAGATAAAGTGATTGAAGAGGAAGGTATATATTTATATTTCATAACCGTGCGAAGCCGGCGCGAGCCGCTTGTATATATACATATACTAATATTCTTTAAGTCAGGGAGACTTAAAGGATATTAGTATAACACTACTCTTCGGAACGGAACATCAAAGTTCTTAAGCAGTTACGGCGCTAAGAATGAAAGGTGATGGATCTTACTGACTAGAAACAAACAAATTGATTTATCTTTCAATAGAAAGAATAATAATTAAAGTTTAAGGATTTTATTTATTCATAAGCTTGTGTGTACCTTCTTATGTATATCAGGTAATATGGTAAAGCATTGGTAAAGCAAAGCAAAATATGGCAATCGTAAACAAAATGTCTGTACCTTTATTTACCTGGACTGGGGTGCGTGAGTGAAGATAGTGATTTTTATTAAACTGTGGGTTGTACTGATTAACACTGATAATATATTTAAAATATATCATATATATTTAAAATCTCATCTTTGGGTCTCGGCGTCTTGAGTAAATTAGCTGGTTTACAAATAAATCTAAACATTGCAAGATTTATGGTAATAACGTAATCATACATTTTAAATGATAAATAAGTACACTTAAAAAATATAAGTTGTAAAACTTTTATTTTTAATGTTTACTCTATTCGTGATTTTTATCAAAGATCTTGATCGAGTTCAAAGCAAAAATGGACTTTATCTTTCACAATGCGCCTCTAACTTGAGTCTCTTCAAATCTCCTTCGTGTCCTTTGAAGGGTTACTATCTTAATGAGAAAAGGAAAAAAATAAGTTACAAGCGCTATTCACGTTAAGAACATTAAATATTTTAAAGATAATAATTTGAATTAAAATTTATATTATAGTTTACAACTAAATTAAAAACATGGCTCAGTACTCAAAGTTACAAAGACACTGAAGATCTTTTTTATCTAGAGACATGATATTATGATTGCACGATATTATTATAGTTGCATGTTGCGAGCACATACACACACATACACTCACACACACACAAATTAATTGTTACAATAAATGCTTGATTATTTAAAAAAAGCTGCGTAAACAAATCCATTTTTGTATTAGTAAAAACCCGTAACTTCACTCGCATGGTTGTCCAAAACTGAGGAGACAAATAGCCATGAGCACTTTCAGATAGGCAAGTAATTATAGGCATATTTATTTATAAATTATATTCGATAAAAAATATGTCTGATCTGGTTATCAAATCGGTGAAGGTCGATCTCCCACGGTCTCCTCTACTATATAAACATGTTTTTTGAGTCATAATATTCAAAGTAGTTTAAGATTTCACGTTTTCACGAGTTTATTCTACCGAGATTATACTTGTTTTCGGGTCATAATATTCAATGTAGTTTGAGATACTTAATTTTATCACGAACGGTTGAGACATTGAGCCGTGAGTGCTGGATGGATGGAATCATTGAAAAGATTTAGATGAAACTTCATTTATATAGTTCATACATGGAAAAAAAAACACATAGACTGCAATTTTGTATAATTTCGCACCTAGGAGATGCAAGAGTTTATTAATGTTTGTTGGAAATATTGTTAATGAAAGATTTACAGAACAGATGTACAATGCAAACGGGGAGATCTAGGTTGATATTTCGCGACCATATTGCGCTGGTGCTATCTGGGTATCAAGAGTCACAGAAACTAGCGTGTTTATATGTAAAGAATATCAAATGTGTTTGTCAGTAGATATTCTTTGCCTATGTCGCAAGATTGGCGTGAAGTTAGTATATGTGTGTAACTATTTCCTTACTTTAGTTATCAGAAAAAGTACAGATTAAATACACTACGCCTCTGTGGCCTAGTGGTCCAGGTATTGGATTTGGTTGTCTATTGTTTTCCCGAAGAATACTTGCCATATTTTCAAATGCTAGAATTTCATTTGCCCGAATTTTTATTTGCCCGAACGTTTTGTTGACCATAATAAACTTGTGACATACTATTCTTCACCTTAAAATTAGTTTCCATAATTATACGATTGTCATACGTATTGTTATCCATTTTATTACTTGCAATAATATTATTCAACAAAATACTTAAATGTCTTACAAAAATTTGTATTTGCATTAAGTAAAATGTAAATTGTAATAAATGTATCACAGTACGATTATGTATTTCTAACAAATATATGGCAGTATGATTGCATATTACAGTTGTTTTTATTTTTAATACCTATTTATCTAGTAACTCTTTATACGACCAAAGTCGCTTCCGTTCAAATTTAACCTAATACCTTTGTTCTAAAAAGCGATTAGGTTTCTGGCACTTCACCGGCCGCTGCCGCAGCACGCTCGCTTGGCTCGCTCGGCTCGTTCGTGCGTTCTTTCATGTTTTAACCTAACCTAACCAAACCAAACCATACCTAAACTTATTGATCATTTAGTATAAAACGAATTTATGTTCTTTTACTAGAAGCTACTTAGATGATAAATGGTGTTGCTTGTGATAATACGGCGTACAATCATGCTAGCAAATGATATTATTGAAATTGACTTTATGGGATGTTTCCCGTAAGTTTTGGTTCAATTCCTGGGTCGAGCAAAAAAAAGAAAGTATGGTTTTAACAAATTTTCTAATTAAAAAAAAAATTGCTCGGGATTGGATGTGTGCCCGGTTGGCGATAGGCCTGCCATCTATCACATTGTGGGACTTAGTGTCTTCGGCTAGTCGTGGATACCGTGGTTGTGCCTCTAAATATCTCTTCGGGGATATGGGTGTGAAGATACTTTCTTACTTTCATTCTAAAGAAATAAGACGATAGCAGACATTAGTTACGAGAGTAAGCTGCCTCTTACAAAGTTAATATTAGCAACTTAAGTCGGATTAGCAAGTTTCACACAATCCTTTAAAGTCGCTTTTAAACGACTGTGAGTCTTTTAAAGTTTTTATTTATTACGGAAAATGGTTTGTACAATCGTATAAGCGCAGAAAACTATAAAAAAATCACCAAATTTATTACTTTCATTTACTAGGTGGTGGTAGATAAGACTGGTACCACCGCCTTACCTATTCCTGGCGCCATAACATCAGTGCTTGCCGTTGACGTGTTCCGGTTTGGACGATAATGTAGCCGGTTAACTTACTTTTGCTCAAGGCCTAACATCACGGCCTTAGGTTGGCAAAGCACCATTACCAACTTTGGTGTCTCTAGGCGGCGTGAATTTCTTACCATCAGAAAACATGTTTGTTTGTTTGCCTTCCAATATCATAACAATAAAAAAATTACCACGTCGACTTAGTACAAAAAAATGCATTTTCCTACTTCATTCCAAGTTATAAGTAATGCTGAAGTTTGTGAGGAAGGGGGCATAGATATTTGTTACTATTAGCTTAACGAATCTAGATGTAACTTTACTTTTGTATAGTTTATCATAATAACAAACATACTTCAAATTGTATTGATACTAGCTTTCCCGATTATCTTCGTTCTAGTTCGTATTGAAAAATTTAAAATATGATTTTTCCTAGTTTCCTCTCAATTTTTTCCATAGAATGTAGACAATTAAGGGGTTGGGTAAATGTTTAATACCATATCTAAAAAATAAGAAATCTTTCCGTAAAATAAAACAAAATTGTATGGGTTGGGCCACCCTTATCACCTAGGAGGATGAAATAAAGATAATCTATGATATAGATATGCTCAGACCTTTTTTTCAACCAACTCCTACTAATATTACTAGTAATTACTACTAAAATTGACTCCTACTAATATTATAGTTGCGTAAGTTTGCGAGGACTGATAGATGGATTTTTGTTACACTTTCAAGCAAAGACTATTTAGCGAATTTAGATAAAACTTCATAGTAATATAATTTATTACTCAGAATTATTTTTTCAATTATTTATTAAATTGATAAATTTAATACAGTGTGACCATTTTAATATAATGACAAATATCAAGTCAAATAAGTCTGGAAAATTCCTACTAAGAACTATCTTGGCAAGCTCCGTATTAACCGTTTACACGAATATACTGCATCCTTGTTTGTCTAACGTAGTTCTTAATTAACGTCCTCGGGGTACGGGAGTGTCCCCGCCAAGACGAGTAAAGCGAAGAGTGAGAGCGCTACCTAACTTCCTTTTCTCTTGAGTCTTAAACATATTGGATTTTTTTATCATACACTTTGTTACAATTAACAAATTTGTTGGATTCAGTAAGTACTTTAGTAAATGAAATTTGCGTTAAAAGTAAGTAATTTCGATCTATTCTGGATTTCTATTCGGATTTGCTGGAAGTAAACTCGCTTGTAGAAGAAAGCTCGACTTTCATACAATTTAAAAGAAAGTCGTGTCAGTTACACTATTTATAACTCAAGAACAGCTAAACTAATTTAGCCAAAAATTGACGAGATGGCAGCTTACAACCAGAAGAGAAGTGGTACATTTTATCACGTTGAACAGCAAAGAAACTAGAAAAATATACATTTCAATTTTTCTCATACTTACGAATGGGTGGAGTGAAATTTGCCAGAACAGCTACTTAATGATAAAGATTTAATTAAATAGTAATTTGGACGAACACTTTAAAAGTAATCATGCTAAGATTGATGCAAATGAAATGCTAGTTTATGTGTCGGTTGCTGCATAAAAATTGGCAGTGGGAAGATCATATTGACGAAAAGAAACGAGACTTTTACAAAAATCAACGAAACATCTTGGTTGTCAAAACCAGCGGTAAGTCAAAGTGCAACTCATCGTTATAGTCTTGTCATCCGAAGACTTAATTAATCTTAATCTATAATATACTAGCGGCCCGGTATATGCTTCGCTACGTATATGACCGCATGAATGACATAACACAACAAAACAAAAAAAGAAAAAAAAACAACTGAAAAAAGTTTCAATATGACGGCACAATCGCCATCCGAAAAAAGTTTCGGTTTGACTGAAAAATACCAATTAACAAAATGGCGGATCATTTTATTGAATTCATTTGCTACAAAAATGTGATAAATGAAGAACTGCTCGACCGATTTTATTCAAACTTCACACCATTTACTAAATAGTCCGAACGAAGCCGGAAGCCGGAACATTTGGTTTGGATAGGTGAGCCCGTTCTTGAGTTTTAAAATTACAACGAAAAGTGGCATTGATTTATATTAGATAGATATAATAAATAAAGATTTAATCATATTATATGTGTCTTACTCGCAAAGTATCGTTTAATTTCAGTTTCGTTGAATCTTATTTTTTTCTGTAATCTAGTACTTTTTACTGTCCCACCGTCAGTGAAGATGTGAACATTGTCATTCTTGGCATTATAGTATTGTATCTCGTCTACCATGCACCCAAACTCTATGGCCGGGTGAGCTTCTATGACCGATGCCATTTGTTCTACCTCTCAGTCTCCCAGTGGGCTTATGGACATCGAATGTCCATATTTATACATATCAAAGTCTCAAAAACCCCACACACACACGCAGGACATTACCTTTATCTGTTTTGAACCATTAAAAGAATCAGCGTAAGGTAAAGCCGTAAAACGTACTTGGGAAAAAGGCTTAACATCTCCATGACATATGGCAATCCACTTTTGCCATCCTTGGTGTTTATAGTATGTTTACTTTCAGACAATGGAACAATGTGACGGTTAGAACATCACAGTAGAAGCTGCTGGCAGAGGTAATTGTAAAATATATAACTAAGTATATTATCACAACGGAAATACAAGTACTATTCAGTGTTTATTTGAGCGTAACGCTGACGTCAAGGATTTCCGTTTACCGTAGGGTTGGCGAATTCTTTTTACATTTTGTGAATTTTAAAATTAGGACTACACAACGCACACAAAACCTTTGCACTCTTACTTGTAGCTGGGAAAAAATATGATATCAAATTTTCAAGCTAAAAATTGCAATATCTAAAAGTAAGACATGTTTGTTATGTTTTTGTTATCAATATAATATACTAGATGTTGTTTTGAGATTTCATTAAAAAAGTAACTATACAGTTAGTTTTACGAAAGTGACATATTTTTTTACGTATTTACATTTAGATATAAATTAGCCTCGCAATACGCTGAAAAACTTTCTCAATTATACTTGAATTGAGAAAGTTTTTACTATACCTAAAATTTTTATGTTATGTAGACTTCATAATCGAAAGTAAAAACATCGTTTATTTAACTGTTCATCATATCTGTCATTGTTGTTCTTAAATCAATACTTATCACTATTACGCTTAGCCACAGTAGCAAATAAACTTACTTGCAGCAGGAGCTTAATATACTAGCCCCAAGTTAGTATTTAATTATATTGGGTTTTGGTGATTGACAACCCTAACCTACTTGAGATTTAATTATCCTTATCATACCGTTGTATAAAGCTAAAGGAATAAATAAAAAGAACCTACTGAAGCGGGAATACGACTAAAGCACTACAATTGCCAGCTTTATCTAGTTTCAGAAGGCGATTTATCTATTTTTACTACGAGTAGCTGCACTTAAGGCTTCAACAACGCTTTTAATAAAAACTATGTAGAATCGATTTTTAAATATTTTAGACTGTTGATTTTAATAGATACTATCACCATTATAAAAAACAAAATGTTTCTCTCAAATTCATTATAAATGTGGTGTGAATATATGTATGTATCTATGTGTACTTGTTTTGTATATAATATTTTTTTTTGTATGTAAAATAAAGTCGGGGGCATAGCCTAGTAACTACAAAGGCGGTATATCAATTGATGATATCGTTTTGTACAATGTGAAACAGGACGCGGCACTCATGTCTGTAAGTGCTTAAGAGCAGAGCACACAAAATATAATTTCGGTGATAAGATAAAAAGGCTTAAAACTATCAGAAGCTTGCTTATAGATCAGGCTTGTATGGTTTTCTAGATATAGCAAGATAGCAATGACTATAACCTCTTTCATGTATTTAAATTGTAGATGAGTATTTTTGGCCAGCTTGGTCTCAGTCTTCTATGTGGAATAAACCACCTTCCTCTTTGCAGAGCAGAGACGAGCATATGATACGTTTTTTAAGATATTGGAAGGCAATCAAGACGGTTTCCTGATGAACGTCGATGAATAAAAATGATGAACGATAAAAAAACGAGATGTTAGGCCTCGAGCAAAAGATTTTTTTTTTATGTTATAGGAATGCAAACAAGCAGACTGATTTCCTGATGGTAAGGAATTCACGCCGCCTAGAGACACCAAAGATGGTAATGGTGTGCTGCCAACCTGAGGCCGGAATGTTAGGCCTCGAGCAAAAGTAAGTTTATTGGCTACCTTACCCTCCGGACCGGAACACGTCATGGCGTTATGGCGGCAGGAATAGGTAAGGCGGTAGTACCAACCCGGGCGAGTCGCTGCGAAACTCTACCACCTAGTCAGATGTCACGGTGTTAGTGACGATAAGCCTATGCTCGCCTTTTACGAGCTGCCTGGCAAGAAAGGCAGATGGTCTATTCTGCAAAGGAGCCCGGACCAACATGGGGTAGAGAGGGTAGGCTTATCTCTATCTGTTGATAGGAATTTGAAACTGACCGTTAGTCCCAAAGCAAGAAAATTATATGTACTTAATGTATCGACTATTACCGTATGATAACGGTTGTTAATCAACAATACTTTGTTAAGTTGTTGGTCAACGAGCAATTACACGGATCTCTTGATAATAAGAGACAACCCAGGCCTATAGACAACAAATATGTTACAGTTGCGTTGCTGTCCTGAGGCCGAGATGAAAGGCGTATTATGCAAGTCTACCGACTACCCTATCTTCCAGACCAAAACATAACGGAGTTATTGTGGCGGCAGGAATAGTTAGGTCGTGGATCCTGGGCATGTTCCTACAAAGCGCTATACCATCAGTGGTCTTGTGGGTAATAATATATTAAACCTGTGTTTTGTAGTTTGTAAATCATTGTGAAATAATAAGAACATCCGCTATTTGTTATTGAAGTGAATCTTCTTTAGAATCGTTGTGATTTCAAAACGGGTGCAACGGAAAAAACGACAGGTAAGAGACACAAATATATATTCATCTCATTCTTTTGCAGGTAAAAGACACAAATATATTATATTCATCTCATTCTATTTTTGATTTACTGAAGTTTCACTTCTATCGTGTGTGAATCCTTTTTCCACACATCTTTTTTTGTGGTTTTTAATGCAATTTTTTTGGTAATTAAATACATTTTGTATTAATAAAATTAAATAATATATTTACAAATGCACAGACAAAGAAAAACAGTTGTTTGAAATACGAATGCCCTGTTGGAAATGTAACTCGATCCTCGTCATCGATCAGAGGCTTTAGACGTTAACGCTAACACTTGACCAACGTGGCGGTATATTGAAAATTTTCAATAAAAAATAATTGAAATTAGTTACAGACCACTTATGATCTACAACCTTTTTAAAATCCTGTACTTTATACTAGCTATTCTTGCATAAAGATGTAGAAGTATCGTCTCTGTGGTCTAGCGGTTCAGGTGTTGGACTTGACTACATGAGGTCCCGGGTTCGAATCCCGGGTCGAGCAACAATAAGAAAATTTGGTTTTTCCAATTTTCTAATAAAAAAAAATGTTGCTCGGGATTGGATATGTGCCCGGTTGGCGATAGGCTTGCCACCTATTACATTGTGGAACTTAGTGTCTTCGGCTAGTCGTGGGTGCCCTGGTTGTACGTTATTATTTTTATTAGAAAATAGAAAATACACATTTTCTAATTTTTTTGCTACCTGACTGAGTATCGAACCCGGGACCTCAAGAAGTCAAGTCCGAAATCGGACCACTAGACCACAGAGTTGATGAAGAGGTATGATATCTTCGTGTATGTAATTTGTATCTCCAAAACTGTTCTAAAGCCTTTGATAAATTTTGGTATTCAGATAGTCTTTTAAGTATTTACTCAAATTTATTCATTCAGTCATTCGCGTGATATGCCGTTTTCTCACGAAATCGCATAGAAGTAAAAATGTGGTATTACATTGCGCAACCAACTGAGCGAATTTCTGCCTCCTAGATAGTATGACTAAATTCCTTTGCAGAGTACTGTAATAAGATATGTTTTGTGATAAATTCAGGATCCAACAGCCCTTTACCTATTGAAAAAGGTTTGAAGGGTTCTTCATTAAGGGGCGGTGGACGTCAAAATAAGTCATTATAATTATGCATACATGTATAAGTAAATAATTAAGTATATTCACATCCCAGAAGAGTTAGTAGGCAGAGTTATAACTAGGGTGCCACTTAGTCACCAATAATATGATAGGTGGCAATACCTAACGCCCACCATATTGGACCATCATCACTACATAGTATAAACCAAAGTCGCTTCATCTGTCCCTACGTCCCTTTGTATGCTTAAATCTTTAAGACTAAGAACTCACGGCGAGGATTTTACCCGCGGCCGCGGCGGTTGCGGGCCCGCAGGTTCTATTGAATGTGGATTTATATGCAAAAAGTAAAATCATATTTCACGACGCGATTTTTACCCGCAGCGCTCGCGGTTGTTAGCGGTTACTGCGGCAGCGTCGTCGTCTGCCCGTAGATCGTGCGGGCGGCGATCTCCCGCCGCTCCGGCGGGTTGCGACCACGCGCTGTGCGATCGCTTGGCGGACGACCATTTTGTATTATTTGTACTGATTATTCAACCGTAACCGCTGGCCGCGCGATAATCAAGCGCCAAGTTTGCGGGCCATAATTTCAACCGTGGCAGCTTCGGGACCGCAAATATTACCCGTCTTGTGAATTTTTAAATATAAAATCGTCAAACCGCGACCGCCGTGGGCGCGGCTAAAAATCGCTCCGTGAGTTCTGTCTCTTAAACTACGCAACGGATTGCGATGCGGTTTTTTTAATAGATAAAGTGGTTGAAGAGGAAGGTTTACATGTATATTTCATAACCGCGCGAAGTTCTGTCTCGCTCTCGGACAGTTTATAAACAAACTAGTTGAGCAACAAATCCGAAGAAATTCGTTGAAATGTAACAGGCATCTGAAAGGTTTTGAATTACAGAAGTGTTTTATTTGTTTTATTTGCATATCTATCTATCTATGCTTATAATTAATCTGCAGAAGACTGAATTCTGTACATTGAAAGTTTAAAAAATGTACATTAAAAATGTACATAAATGTTGAAAGTTTAAAATAACATAATATTGCTAGCAATTTCAGAATTTTTGCCGGTCTCTTCCTATCCCGACCGCGATTCACGGTATCTACTCTACGGATTGTAACGAAATTTTGTTGATAGATACTTTGTATTCCGAGGAAGATTAATGGACAATTTTTAATCCACTCACTAAAATGCTTTCCGTGGGAGATGGTTGAACGTCAAAACATAAATTAGGCTATAATTCATTAACGCGTAGTCCGATTTTGTTCATTTTTTTTGTGTGTACTTAGAAATAAAAACAATATAAATTGTCCCATATCTTTTTCCAAAAAACTGGCTTTGTAGTTTGTAAATTACAAATATATCATCACGCTAAGTCTCCTTGCAGGGAAGGCAGACAGTTTCGAGTACTAAGTAAAAGAAATTCGCCGGGTTAAAAAAAGTTATAAATATAATCGTATGCGTAATTGGAATGGCATTAGACTGTCTTTGCGGGAAACACGGCTTATAGCACAAAAAATTCGGTCTTTCTTAAATTTCTGCATCGACAGTGTCTGTCAGCACCTGAAGTTCATATTTTTACATTAAAAAGTACCTGAATAGAATAAAAAAATCTTTATTGTGCACGAAATACATAATATCAAAGAAATGTTGCGCGATTATATTAGGTAGGGTAGGTACGTAACAATATTGTGCGGTGTTAATTTAACTCTTTCAAACGTGTAACAGTTCTAATTGAACGAGCTGAAAGCTTGTGGCGAGGTCGTTAATCTAGCAGCGACGAGCAATCATTCGGATTAACAGGCTTTCTTATTGGGGTTTCGGAAAATATTGCTTTTGTGCTAGAAAATATATTGAGTCCATTAGAGCCCGAGCAATAGAAAATAAGTAAAAAACGTTTATTGATAGAGAACGAACAGGGACGCATTTAGCGATATTAGCGATGGGTGAAATTTCTTGCCTTTTCCACATATGGGGCATATTTGTATAACAGTGAAGCATGGAATGTTTTTCCACTAATCCCCCCTTGAAGTTTTCTATGTTACATAGAATGGATACATGGACTATTTACTTTAATTTTCACTGTTGGAATAATTCAGGAAATAGGTATCGCCGTATACTTACTTTCTTTTTAATTTGTGTTGTTTATTACATGTATATCGCCACTTTGGCCCTAATGACCTGGTGATGTACCTATTTGATTTCATGAAGTCCCGAGTTAATTTTTTTTAATGAATTTACTAACTTAACACAAAATAAAATGTTAAGTTGGAATAGCATTTATCGAATGTAAAAAATGCTACCATACGTCATATAATGTCTATGTATATTTTTCATTTATTTATCTTTTTGTTTCTATAGAAAGAAAAAAATAAATAAATAACAAGGTTGAAGTTAACAACGAAGGTTTGAGGTTCCAAGATTACTTGATGGTCTACGATCCGAAGTTAGGTCCACCTGCACCGAGCTGATAATAGGATGAAACCGGTTTCACAGCGAATTTAGTATATCAGAAAATATTACACGTGGAATAGACGGAATTTCTATATGTAAACAGACAAAATGAAAGATCCTGTCTCGACGATTTTTTGTCAGATATTGAAAAATCACTTGTAAGCATCGTTCAGCGGGCGAACTTCTGCTGATCTAAGATCCAAAGTAAGGTAGACCTACACCGAGCTGATAATAGGATGAAACCGGTTTTATAGCTAATTTAGTGTATCAAAAAATATATCAAAAAAGGGTTGCCTACAAAAATCCTGGACATTTTTATTTTTTAAAATGTTTTTTATTCATTAATTGGTGCAATATTACGTTTTCATTCTGACTTAAAGTAGAAAAAAAAATATAATTGTCGATGCTAGGAACTTTCACGGTATCGGATAAAAGAAAAAAAATATCACCATATGTGCAGTTTTATTACAACTTCTACAAATTTTATTATAATTTGTGTTGATATATAGAGTTTCCTGAAAAAAATTGGAAACATGAAAAACATTTTTTTTAATAATTAAAAATGTTCTGCTTAGGATTTGCTTAGGCAACCCACTTTTAATATAATCGTTAATATACTTACTTGACTATAAAATATGTTTTTTCAATAATCAGCTCGGTGTAAGTTGATGTAGGTTCAGTCTTCTACTATACGTACCCTTCGAATTTTAATCGTCATATTAATAAACACGGAGTAAAGTACATCAAGGATCAGCCTGGTATTAAATTCTTTATTACAATATACACACTATAATATCAACTAGATTTTACTCTTACGTTAGTCCACGTTTATCAATAAGATGGTAAAAGAATAGTAAATATAAGAATAGTAATATTGCCTGTGTGGACTAATAGTCCAGTTTTGGAGTTGGCTACGACGTCTCAGATTGAATTCGTGGCTCGGC
>NJDC01001702.1:64962-83879 GCA_002245475.1 Calephelis virginiensis | reverse complement strand
TAAATTAAGAAATCACAAGGAAATATTTTTGTTAATCATCGATAGCACCTAAAAATTACTTCGTCTACGGATCACGGATTATTAGTCTTTCTTCAAAACTAACGAGTGGGAACTTGTGTTTTAGATATTGCCCTTTTAGTGGAAAACTTAATACACCTCTTCTTACATATCAACCTCTCACTACACCTTCATCATACTCACTACTATACTCCCTCCGTCTCATGAATAATGAACGATATTGCAATCCCATTCATGTTCGTTTGTAGGTGTTCCACAGTATGAACCGAACCTTCCTTTTGAACCGAATATGAAAAAAGGAGGAGGTTAAGTATATGTTCGACTCCTATATTTATACATAATTTTTGTATACCTAGATAGCTTACATAATGAATCAAAGTCGGTTTATTGCAGTCTTACCGCGCCTTAATTATTTATATTTCTAAAAATGTTCACAATTTGACTACATTGATCCGGATACATAGAGATACATTGTTCAGGTCGCAGCATGAAATCTTCACTACTGCCATGCACGAATCGAACTGAAAGGTTTAAGGGGACTAAGTTTTAGCTCGCTATGCGATAATAAGCAAGCAAGCTAGTAAGCTTGGTCAAGACCATTCAATCGGTCTAACTAAGAAAGGCTACCTTGCTTACTTTTATTACACTATCCGATATTCTGTGGAGTCTATATAGACTGTGTTTAATATCGCATAATGTAATAGGCCTTAGCAAAGGATTGATGTCACTTCCAAACACTGCTGAATCATTAATGACCTATTTATTTCGGTTTGAGTACATGAGAGTGTAGCAGCAGTATTTGGAAATGACATCAAGATTTTGTTAGCTATGTAACCTCCAGTTATGAAGTCGTATGAAGTCAGGTATTCCATACAATGCCTATGAAATCTAAACATTATGAAAAAACCGTTCGGAAATATGATACAGAAATATTGTTCAACTTTGAGATAAAAATAGTTCAAAATATTTGATTTTGACGGATAAATCGAATAACATAAACAATACTGAACTCATAATATCCGACTTTTTTTTAAAGTAAATTAAAACACTTTCTAACTAAAAAAAAGACAAAAGGGAGTGCCGGCAGAAGTAAAATCTTGAATATTAACGTTGTATATTTTTGATATTTTGGAATGGCTATAGAATAGTTTTGCACGAATTGCTTTAATTATCAGTGTGAAAGTACTATCATTTATGCACAAATAATATTTTCATATCAATAACCTACGTTTGGCTTGACAAAAACTCGCTAAAGTACCTAAGGCTACGTGAGGCTCGGAACGTCGTCATATTATCTGTATAATTTTGCTTGTCTACACATAAAGTTTATTTTCAAGGTGGAACAAATAGAGCAATGTCCGTTGATATTATACGTATCTGCTATAATGTTGTCTTGTGAGAATGTAATGGTAGGTATATTGCGGCGTATAATCCGTTGCGAATCCTGTACTCTTCTGAAATATCTAATCAATATAAAAACAGCAATGAATCTATAGTTTATTTTAGATCCCGCGCAAGCGCCCTGCCCTGTCTTATTCACGCATGCGCCCTGCGCCATCTTACGATCTGACGCGAGTTTGGAAGTTTTTACCCATTCCATAAAAATGCGCAATGCCGTTAAAGAAGTTTTCACTTTAGTAAGTTTCAATAATAAAACATAACTAGTGATAACATCAAAATGTTCTATGTTCCCACTAATATTGATTGCGAAAGTTTGTACGTTGTTAGGATTAATAGATGTATGTTACTCTTTTGCTTAAAAACTACGGAACGGATCTAGATGAAACTTCCCAATTCAGAAGAATAGATAGATTGCAAATCATAAAGATTTTGTATACTTTGACACACGGATCTAGCCGCTGACTCCCAGTTTAAAATAAACTAGTGGTCGCCAATTGGTCAAATTTCGACCATTTTAGTATCCAAATTTTAATATCGTGTTGATAAGAACGCCATCTTCATTTCTTAAGACCAACTAATTTGTTTCCTGAATAGTTAGTGCGCCATCTGTGATCTTTTATCGTCAACATCAATATATTTGTTTGTATGTGTCAAATACATGGTAGTGTGGGTAATGTTTTATTTATTGATTTAATGTACGTTATAAGCATTATTATTAAAAAAATATTAGCGTTCAGCATTTCGTCTACACATAAACTATGAGTGTGCCAAATTTTATGCTCCTGCGTTCGCACAATTTTCGTAAAAAGGGGTTCAAAATTTTGGCATCACGTATTAATATGTAGATAACAATTTGATAATATTATATTTTATTATCAAATGACTTCATGATTAAGCACTAAAAACTGCAAATTCGACTCCAACTTTTAAATTAGGTACTACGTTGCTATTTTAACGTTATTAAAAGATACCAAATGGATCCCAAATGGTCCGACATACATTTTATCAACATTCTACTAGTAGGATAGCTCATCATTGATGAGGTCCTCAACAAAAACTAAATATTAAATATATCTCTAAAACCACAATTCTTATTATGGTGAAATTACTATGGAACCACCTTGAAATCATGGCCTATTTTTCTAAAACAAAACCATCAAAAGCGGTTGAATATTAGCAGAGTAATTGCGTAATAAACATACAAAAAAATTTTGAAATCTATTTAAATTCTTCACATAATGAAACAAATAGACAACAAAACTTATAATTTATTCGCATTCGCACTTCCAAGGAGAAGATATCCTACAGGGATATCCTTGGAAGCCATATTTAAATGTCATTTATTGTTATTGAAGGCAATAAAACTATGTATCCCTTGGCTTTGTATCCAAACCCATGCCTAATTGTTATAATTCCCAAACTGGCCGTAGCAATTTAGTTTATTAACTCCAGTAACTTTAGTGGTGCTCTATATGGGTACCAGAGACAAGTAAATATAATATATATTGACTTTGATAAGTAAATACCGATTGTTACTTGAGAAGTTTTGAAAGAATAATTAATACAAAGTTGAATTAGCAATGTGAAAATTAGATACATGTTTTTATTTATAGGGATGTGATAACCCTATCACCAAGTAGTATAATAGTTTAGGCAGTCAAGCCTCGTTGGCTGAGGTTAGCGTACATGCCTAGCTCCACCGACCAACTGCGAGGTTCGAATATTGATGGGGGCAGGCATTTGTGTGATCAATGATGTTTGTGTTTCTCCAGGTCTAGGTGTTTGTTGTATTTAAAATGGTACCCATTTAAGTATTTCTCTGTATTACTACCATATTCGCCTAACAGTCGTAGCACAAGCATATGATTTGCTTACTTTTTGATAAGATCAATATGTGTTATTTGTCTAAAGATGCATTAATGCATTATATTGTTGTGTTCCGGTTTTGAGGTAAGGGTAGCCATATTTTGTATTTACGTAAGAAGATTAATATCTCAGTAATATCGCCTCTGTGGTCTAGCGAGCCAGGTGTTCGACTTGGCTGCATGATGTCCCTTGTTCGATTCCCGGGTCGGGCAACAAAAAGAAAATTTGTTTTTTTCAATTTTCTAATAAAAAATGTTGCTCGGTATTGAATATGTGCCCGGTTGGCCATAGGCTTGCCACCTATCATATTTTGGGGCTTAGTGTCTTCAGCTAGTCGTGGGTGCCCTGGTTGTACCTCGGCCTACTTCTCCGGGGGTATGGGCGTAAAGATACTTTTACTTAATATCTCAGTATTTAAAGATATTGTTTAAAGGTGGCATAGTTATGTATTATTCACTAGGACATTTCTCTCATTTCTTTTTTTACTAAAAGTATATTTTTTGTGTAATAAGAAAAATAATAAGTATATGGTTATGAGCAATAAAAGCCATTAGTAGCTTATAGACATCATTGATGTGACAGGTGCGTTCCTCTCATGTGACCGGGCTGTTAGGAATAGGTAATGCAACCACCAAGGCCTACCAAATACTCTATCTCTAGACCGGAAAACGAACTGTCAATATGGCGGCATCAGTATCCACCAGTAGTTTTCTTGGTAATGACCTATTTAACCTACTCTCGCCTCTTACGAGCTCCCAGTCAGAAAGGGATATGGGAAAAAATATGTAAAAATTCGCAAAATATAACTAATTTTAAGCAGCCCAATAACCACTAGCGAAATGGCACTTGTTACTCATTCTAATCTATACTAATCTTATAAAAGCATATTTATGTCTGTCTGGCTAATACGCTTTCACGACTAAACAGCTGGGCCGATTTAGATGAATAATATGCCACAGACAAAAAAGTTTGACAAAATAATACGAATAAGCACACGGCCAAATACCCCCCCCCCTCCTGACCAGAACATGACGTTGTCATTATTGTAGCAGGAATAGGTAAGACGGTGGGACCCTACCTGGGCAAATTGTGGCACAGATCTCTACCACCAGTGGTTCAGTATATAATGACCAGGCAGGACGACAGATGGTCTATTCTACACAGAGGACCCGGACTAACACAGGGCACGTTACTTATTTAACGAAGACTCAGGTTGACAGATGAAAAAAGTACCGCTGATATTTTTGTCATACTACAGACTGATATTTGAAACATTTTTCATAACGCTGCTCCCTTACAATGCCTATTCAGAGGAAAATAGGGCGCCGTTCCCGCTAAGAAATGTGTGTATTTTAACAATTTACAGCTTCAACAATGATTGCCTAAATAAAAAGTACAATTTTTAAAATATCAACATTCCATGTAAAACATAAATAAAATTGAAAAAACTCGATGTAGGTACATTTTAGTAAAGCAGCTTTTATCTTATCCTAGCTGCGACCGTGAATTCCTCCAATTGGAAATTAAAAAAGTCTAAATTAAAAGAAGCATAGCTTCTTCTAACATTAGCTAGACATTCGGAGCTAGCCTAAACATACAGACATGCAAATAGACAAAGTTGAAAAATGTTAATTTGGTATATGTATATGTAGGTATGGGATATGTATATATGGCATATATGGATTCATATGGGTGTAGTGAAAAGTGGTTATTTTAATATTAACAGTAGACACTCGAATTATATTATTGGTCTTAGCTATTAATAAAAAAGGAAAGGTTTGTCTTTTCGTATTTTTGAATTTTGTAAACTCAGAAGTTACTAAACCCATTCAAAAAAGTTTTTTTAGAAAATTGAAAAGAAAAAAATGCAATGTTAAAGGACGGGAAAGGATATCTACAAAAAAAGTTGCAAACCTTATTTTTAACTATTATAGTTAAGGTATTATAACTGTTTTTTTGTATTTTCAAAGTTGATAACAATGCCGACTATATTCGGACCATGTTATCCTAATCTTCATATTAAACCTCATCCAAATAAATTATTTCATATTCAAGAATACCTTTAGATTCGTTTTTGAATTATCTAAATCGAAAAATTCAAAAACAGAAATATTATGAAATTAAAAAAAAACATTTTAAACAAAATGCTATCTTCCTACATTAGAAAAGTAACAGACGAAGATCTCTCTTAGGTACCTAAGAGAGACTCTTAGGTACCGACTAAGGTAGATAGGCCTTAGACGGTACCTAAGAGTTAAATCCCATTAAGATTTATCTTCTAAAATCCAATAATAAATAAAAAAACTTGAATTCATTAGGAACTTGTGGCTAGGCTTGTTTATTATATTTAGCTAGGCCATGCTGTATATATAATTATAAATTACATTTTAATAAATTTGCCGCTAGTGTAATAATTTTGTCATTTAGATTAAGGGTTTCCAAAGTTATAACACCCACATAATATACATTTTATTTCTTCATCCAATTCATGTTATTTAAATCAAAACTATAACTTTTATTAAATACTATTGGCATGTCCCGGTTTCATACGAACAAACGCATTTCTCTAGATTAATGCATATAACCTATATTCATTAGGGCATATATATTTTTTATTTGATGAAAGAGCAAACAAGCACACGACTCTCCAGATGGTAAGAGGTGTTGGCTTGACCTTGGCCTTGGCCGTTACACTATAGGTGTTATAGGTGCATAGTAGTCTAGTGGCCTTGTGGTGTAAAGCCAATAGTGGAAGTCTACCAGCTACCCTACCCTCAGGACTGGAACATGACACAGCTATTATGGCGACAGGAATAGAGAGGCGATGGGTCCCAACCTACTAACCTGTAGTCTTGTTGGTAATGTTTAACACTTGTTCGTCTTTCACGAGCTGCCTGACAGGAAAACAGGTAGTCTTTTCTACAGAGAAGACCGGGACCAAAAGGAATAAATGGATACACTGTAGGGCTGTAGTGGTAAAATATTTTTTCAAATCGGTCCAGCTGTTTTAAGCCTGTTCAATGCAAACTAATAATCAAATCTTCTGTATATTTAATATTAGTAATTCTTTATTTTTATGTTCAACTTGTAACCTGCAACTTTAATACCATTAAAATAAGTAAATATCTTCACGCCCGTATCCCCGAAGGGATAAGGCACAACCAGGGCATCCACGATTATCCGAAGACACTAAATCTTACAATGTGATAGGTGTTAAGCCTATCGCCAACCTGGCACACATCCAATCCCGAGCAACATAATTTTTATTAGAAAATTGTGAATCTACATTTTCTAATTTTTTTGTTGTCCGACCTGGGAATCGAGTCCGGACTTCAAGAAGTCAAATCCTATGCTGGGCCACTAGACCACAGAGGCGACAAAATTTATTAATCAAAAGTACGTAGGTAGTAAAACTGCAAGTAACGAACTCCAAATATTTTTTACTATGTCATGATTTGATAATTCTTTTTTGTAGATGCTACGCGTTTGCTACACGCGTATGATTTCGAGATGGTCCCGTATGAATTTTATCAACATTACCTGAATTTTGACCAGGGTTATAAACTACTACTACACTAAATTTAATAAAAATCCGTTATTGTAGTATTTGCGTAAAAAGCAAAGACACAAAAAAATTTAATAACCCTCTTCCATCAGTCACCCATAGAAAGAATTTCCTATAATATAGAACTCGATTCTATATCGTGCATAGTATACTTAGTAATTATTGTTTTTTTAAAGTATATTATGAACAGATTTACTTTTGCTATTGTTTTACTATGTGCATAAATGATGCACAAATTTTAGCTGACTCCAAAAAGGAGGAGGTTTTCAATTTACGAGAATTCTGTTACGCAATTAGTCGGTATAAAATGTATGCACTATGAAGTGTAACGAAAAAAAACACTGATCAGATCATAACAAAATTTATATGGGACCACTTTGAAATCATCATCTACTTTAAAAAAAAAAGAAACATCTAAATCGGGTAATTATTGGCAGCGTAATTGCAAAACAAATAAAAAAGGTGCAGTTGAATTGATGACCTACTCCTTTTCAGAGTCGGTGAATAGTAAGGAGTCATGCGGAACTCCGATGAGTTTTCTAATATAGATTACTGGAATATTCCGCTTAGGCAGTTTATTGGATTGATAGTAAATATTTGCAACGATTTACTCAGATTGGTACCACTGCTTTATTCCTACAAGGCTAGCAGTAGCAAGGCTTGATCCGATATCAATATATCGATACCGCTTCCAAAATGCGAACCTGTACTCCAAATACAGGTGCTGTCCCGATGCCAATACTTAGCAAATACCTGTACTGAATAAAGGTACCCGAATAAAGATAGGAAGGTTCGTTTTTAAGTGTCTATATATTTAAAATCTGTCAAGCAGGAACAAAAATATCTTCAATTGATGAAAATATTACGTTATATATTTGCGTGTACCGGTGTTATTAAAGCAGTAGCGGTTTAAAACCCTTAAACAAATATATTTTACCGACAGCAATACTGGTTTTCTTTTCACCAATAAAGTAACACTGCCAGTTCAATGAATTTCTATTAAAAAGTTCCATAAAACCTCATCAAGTGCACTTACCCGTTCAAAGACAAACACTTGGTGCTTCACAATAGAAATCTGTTTTTAATGAAAGCTGATAGTAAATATAATTGTATGTAGCCTTGTTACCTTTATGCAAAAGTATAAAATACTGTTTTTAGAATTTTCTTTTGATATTTTACAGGTTCAATAACAAAAAAAATATCTTTACGCCCATATCCCCAAAGAAGTAGGCAGAGGAATAATCAGGACACTCTAGTTGAAGTCACTTCGTCCCACAATGTGATAGGTGGCAAGCCTATCGCCAACCGGCATATATCCAATCCTGAGCAACGTTTTTTTGTTATTAGAAGATTGGGAAACCCAAATTTTCTTTTGTTGCCCGACTCGGGATTCGAACCCGGGACCTCATGCAGTCAAGTCCAACACCTGAACCGCTAGACAACAGAAGCGAATAAAATATAAGAAAAAATATTTAGTTAGTCGGGTTGGAAAAGTTGTTTAAATAAACTAGCTATATATTTGTTACTGTAAAATACTGTTGTTTTTTATATAAATACACGCAGTAACGGTAATATTATCTATACAGTATTGTAACTCGGCCGTGTCCTTGAAATAAGTACCTACAGAAGCGCGGTACGTAAGCATGAGATAGGGCTGTCTCTGTCGCCTACCAACAGTTACCTACCTATGTAGTTTTGAGATTGTAAATTTATTACTTTTATTTATTAGAACAGATAGGTACTTAGTAACAATATAAAATATTAATATGATTACTAAAATACTTTGTGAGTTGAATAGAAAGTGTGCAATAAAAATGCAAGTGGTTTTTTTGATTGACAGATTTAATTAAAAAATCATGATTACGTATGTGACTTTATTACAAATCGGTGTTATAAATTTGCGACCGAAAAATATTTGTGCCTTGACTGAGATGTACGAAATGCTTTGTTATTATATTTGAGTGTATAAAAAATCCGCATTCGAATATAAAGTGTGATGTAAAATTGTTTTGGGAAACATAGACAAGGAAGAGAAAAAGGAATATATTTTACTTGATTATAGATACCTGAAGCTACTTTACAGTTTATATGTTTAGTTTCAAGTGAAGTTCGGAATATAGCCTCCATTTTGTCTATGTATTTCACGACATCATCGCTGGGTACAATTAAAAAGTTTGCGAAGTATTCTTACTATAGTCCTGGTACCTTAAATAATAAAAATAATCCATAATCTAAAAAAGCTATCTCTGGGTGCGTTATTGAGGAATTCATGCAACCAAAAACAGTACAATATATTCTACTTGTCATGTTAAATAGCTACTTGTGCTTATTTCGAGTAAAAATTCCCGCAGTTACTGATTGAAAACCAGCACACCGTCCGTTCGTCACTGCGGCACACTCGCTATTGTAGCATGCCGCGTGCATGCCCTGATCCGAACGCGTAGGTATAGCTCGCGCGTCGTCCTTTTATATGAAGTTAGAATACTGTATAGATAATATTACCGTGGTGCAGTTGCCAGTGAGAGGTAGTCCACTTTGAGCACCCAGTTTTTCGGCACCTGCACATTCGGCACCTAGCCTAGTCCACTTTGAACACCTATTGGTATTTTTGGCAGGTGCGCAAAGTGGACACAAATTTATTTTTCCATTTGTGTCCACTTTTAGCACCTACAATACAGGAGGCTATTGCTGGCCGCTAATGGTTCTTCGACAAGATGAAATTAAATGAAACATACCGATAAAAGTCACTTAAATGTATATTAATTTGAAAATATACTTTTGTAAACACAAGATATTTCAATGTGACATACATGAAGTTGAAAAATCTCTGTAAAAAATACTAACCTAAGTTTGTCATAAAACTTTTTTACTTTTTATTAACCACCTTTGTTGCGTAATCAGTTTTGTTGAAATCTTATCTAATTGTAACTCTTTTTATATTTATTAAATATATGAATGTGACTATTATATACAGGAAACATCATATTTATCAGCCTTATTTAAATCTTTAATATTATATATTATAACCCTTTTTTACACATATCACATTTCTTGCAAAGTCGGTCTCATTTCAATTTCAGTAACTAAGCTTTCTTCCTTGCTCATAATCTAATACTTTATCCAAAATATTAACCTAAGTTTGTAATAAAACTTTTTTTATTTTTTATTAACCACCTTTATTGCGTAGACAGGTTTGGTGAAATATTTATCAAATATATAATATAAAAATATATAATATAGGTTAGTATTTTTACAGAGATTTTTATTGTTTTTTCAACTTCATGTATATCGCATTGATCTTGTGTTTACAAAAGTATATTTTCAAATTAATATACAATTAAGTAACTTCATATTCAGTAGTTTCATTTAATTTCATCTTGTCGAAGAACCATTAGCGGCCAGTAATAGCCTCCTGTATTGTAGGTGCTGAAAGTGGACACAAATGGAAAAATAAATTTGTGTCCACTTTGCCCACCTGCCAAAAATACCAATTGGTGCTCAAAGTGGACTAGGCTAGGTGCTGAAAAACTGGGTGCTCAAAGTGGACTACCTCGCCAGTGACGCCATTTTGGAAAAGGTATTGGATGTTTTTTTATCTATGGTAGGAGAAAGTTGATAGAAGTAGGCGTTACTTTACGGAAATCTATACTTAAATCCAAATAAAATTACTTAATTTGCAATTTTCCGCCAAAAAAAGTATACGTATTATGGCGTAACAAACATCATCAAGAGAATTCGACTGCACTCCACGAAGGTCGAGCAGATACTAGCGCGCGCATGTGACTCGCTCTATTTACTGTCAAGTCGAGGAAATTTATTGAGTTGTTACTTTCCAATTGTAATTTAAATTTGATTTTTGGATGTTTTTTATTTAAGCTATTTAAAAATTGGTCTAGTTGTCTCTCTGTGCCTGTTCAACATATGATAATGTCGTCAACATATCTAAAATAATACAAAATATGTCGATGAACTACAATATGGTGTTTTTCAAAATTATCCAGATACAAGAATAAACAATAAACACTATTTTGAGATCTTCCGCAAGCCAACTTACACCGATACTGCTATCCCCGCGTCGTTTTCTCACCCTTGGCAACACAAAATAGCCGTTTTCAATAGCTTTGTACATAGATTGACATCTTTGCCTTTGAGTAAAAAGAGTTAAAAAAAAGAACTTAACATCATTGCACAGCTGGCAGTTGCTAACGGTTATAGCAGAGATTAAATCTAATTAAAAAGAAAATAAAGAAAATATTTCACGACTAATCTATACAGTGCCATCTCAAAAAGATGTTAAGTTCAAATCTAGTTTGACCTACGTAGGATGAGCTTCTGAAAAAGTTCAGCAACATTTAAAACGTAATAATATCAATGTTGCATTTAGAACCCAAAATTCATTAAGAAACATATTATGCAACGGTCAAGACAAAATTGACAAAAAATGTAAATCAGGAATCTATAAACTACATTGTTCTGAATGCAACAGTGTATACGTTGGTCAAACTGTTCGTAGTTTTACTACCCCCAGCACGCGAACTCACTAAAGCACACCCGCACGCGAACTCGCGTAATCCTATAAATAGAGCGAGTCGCATGCGCGCGCTCTTCAGTATCTGCTCGACCTTCGTGGAGTGCAGTCGAATTCTCTTGATGATACTTTGGTTACGAAGCAAATTGTACGTTGAGTTTTTAGTAGTGGATGTATTGTTGGTACTAATAAAACAGTTTAGTGTTTTGTGGAGCTGGATATATTTGGGAGTTTTGGCTTCCGGTAAGTCCAATTCATTCTTAGCGCACTATTTTGCATGTTTTGTTACGCCATAATACGTATACTTTTTTTTTTGACGGAAAATCGCAAATTATTTTATTTGGATTATGGTAGGAGAGTTAAAAAGGCAATCGATATTCATATCGTTTTAAAGTTTTGTGACTAAAATTAAAACTTGTTTTAAGGTTTTTCAAGGGATATTTGGCCGGATCGAAAGAAATGATAAATAAATGAATATTCCAGGACAAGTTACACAAATTGAGCCCCACAGAAAGTAAATTATATGCTTGTGTTATGGGTCTTAGTCAACGATTCTAATCTATATATTAATACGTGATGTCAAAACTCTGGACCCCTTTTTACGAAAATTGCACAGACGCAGGAGCATAAAATTTAGCACACTTATAGTTTATGTGTAGGATAAGTGCAGAACGCTAATATTTTTTAATCATAATGCTCATAAAGTACATTAAAATAATAAAAAAACATTACCCACACCTCCTAACAAATAAACCACATACAAATATATTGATGTTGACGATAAAAGATCACAGGTGGCCGATCACCAAGTAGCTGGTCTTGAGAAATGAATATGGCATTCTTATCAATTTATGGTCGAATTTCTACCAATGGGCACCCATTAGTACATAGAAACACTTATATAGATACCAAAATAAATTTAATAAACACCTCGACCTCGAAATGCAGATATCTATTTATTAATCACATTTTCATTTGTTCATCACACAAATACCTGCTCCCCATTGGGAATCATACCCGAGCCCCACGGTTGTTCGATGTAGTTAGGCGTGTACGCTAGCCACTCGACCAACGAAGCAGTCAACTCACTGTTTTCGTAGATTGATGTAGCTTAAAATCAGTCAATGTCTGTGGTAAGTTTGTTCAGATAAAGTGTACGAGTGAACTGCTTATGATTAAATTTGTGAATCGTTTGTTTTCTCAATGCCACCAAATCATACTCGATAGCCTTAAGTAATGATGCTATCGTTTTACCTGAGACCCTGACATGACTGACTATGACGACTTATGACCAGTTTAAAGTAATATGAGCCCGTTTCCTCAAAATCGGGTAATGAATTGATACGAATTAATTAACTTGACTATTGGCAGATGCTCACGCCAGTCAAAAATTAAAGAAAGAAAAGATAAATAAAAAAACGTAACGATTTAAAGGTGGTTACAAATTCAACTCATCTACTTTAGAATTGATAAATCGATATATTGTTAGTAATGTCTAGTAATATTATGAATCAAAGATAGTAGTGCCTAGTAATCAAATATAAAACGTTGCAAACATAAGGCTAGGTTTTTGGCGCTAACGAGTGAAAAATGTTTTTATTTTTTTCATAATTATTGAGTTTTGTTTACGTATTGCGTTTATTTACGGCCAATGTTAATAGTGTATCTCTAAAGATGGATTTCAAGCAATCTAGATAGCTGCGTGTCCATCGTCGGCCTATCCTATACCTAATTGCCATATTTATCCTGTCCACAGATATGTTATTGGCAAGCGGTAACATAAAAATGGATCAAAATATCAATCTTGAACAGCAAGTTTTGGACTAAGATTGATTGTTAATGTTGGCCGTTAGTCAATTTTGTTCACATATAGTGCCCAAGTGAAATATTCATGAATAAATTAGTATATCGTGTTTGTGCTCATTTTCAGACAGGATTTAGGGTTGTGCCGCTGATCATTCGCAAGGATCGTGTTCGATTCTCGGCAGGGTATTTGTGTAATGAATTGAGCCTTTGGTCTGGAGGTCCGGTATTGAGCTTGACTTTATGAAGGCTCGGGTTTCGAATTAAAGGTTTAGCAAGAAAAGAAAATGTGTTTTTTTTAAAATTTCCTAACAAAAGCAATGATGTCTAGGATGTATACGCTTAAAACGGAAACCACAGATTATACAATTACATAGACAAATACAAAATAAATTTTCATTTGTAAATCAACATAGATAATATCGGTTATGCTATACTGAGAGGAAATGTTTTATTTTACCACGATAAATAAGAAATTGAGCTTTTTTTATTACAGTTTCCGCAATTTCTATCCTTGATCTTTTACTGCCTTTATGATAAAATTGATAATGGGTTGTACATTTGTGATATCTTGTATTTCTTACCATAACATTGTGTTTTTTAGGGTTCTGTAGCCAAAAGCCAAAAACGGAACCCATGTTCCTCAAGTCTGTCTGTCCGTTCGTATGTCACAGAGACTTTTCCCTATGTCGTCATCTTGTCGTTTGTGCCGCAATTGGTTTAAGGTGTTGCCTCAGCCTACTTTTTCGGGGATATATAGAGTATCTACTAACAGGTAGGTACTAATAGTACTAATAAAGTCTACTAGTACATTTTACGGATTGTACGATAACAGTGCGAATCCAAAAATGTCCGATTAAGCACATGACATTCACATAAATGATAGTACTTTCATACTGATATTTAAAGCAATTTGTTTATAATTATTCCCTAACCATTCCAAAATATCAAAAATGCACAACGTTAACATTCAAATTTTCACTTCTGCCGGCACTCCCGGAGTGCAACCCGTCTTTTTTTTCAAATATTAGATTTAACAGAAACATCTACAAGTCTGAATTCCTGGATAAACATAATTCCTTATAAGGATAGGTTCAATCAATCAAACATCCTTAGGGACGATCAAACTTTGCCTGTTCGACACGTACTTCGCTATTTAATAGAATACTTTGGCAAACACTGGCTTCCCTTGAGTATAATACAGATCCAGTATTAGCCGCATTGCGTAAGATAAAATGTTATTTAAATTATCTTAATGAATAATTCTTATGTAAGTGTACACCGCAACGAACTGATGTGTTTTGGCCCTAAAAAACACAGCGGGCTTGTCTTTTTTTTAATTAGTTGTGACATTATTTTACAAAATATTATCAGATTCAAAACTTTACATTACAGTCTTATTACCATAAGTATAACTTACAGTAAAATAATTACAAATTGCAATTACATATGGTTTAAATGACTTTTTCAAAGCATATTCATGTGTTATAGGTATTTATATGTGTGTTGTCGCCTCTGTGGTCTAGCAGTTCAGTTGTTGGACTTGACTGCGTATGGTCCCGGGTTCGATTCCCGGGTCGGGCAACAAAAAAAAATTGGATTTTTCCAATTTTCTAATAAAAAAATGTTGCTCGGGATTTGGAATGTGCCCGGTTGGCGATAGGCTTGCCACCTATCACATTGTGGGACTTAGTGTCTTCGGCTAGTCGTGGGTGCCCTGGTTGTGCATTTGCCTACCTCTTCGGGGATATGGGCGTGAAGATACTTTTTTATTTTTTATATTCATGTGTTTATAAGAAGAATAAATAATCAATCTTGCTTTGGAGTAGAATAAATAAGCTACATCTTAAAGCAGCAAGCTTTTAGAGCAGTAACTTATAAGAGCATCATCGTTAAGGTGGAAATGCTTAATATGCGTGATTACGCAAATATTACCTCAAGTGACGAAGCGTTATCCGTAGATGATAAACGACGATGACTAACTTATAATATCGGTAATACTATCCAGGAGCTATAAAGATAGCTTTCAATACCATTATCAAACCATTACCATTATCAAAGTCTTTTTTATTAAAGAACAACATGGATCTGGTATCCCAGATGGTAGAATATACTTCGTTATGTGTTTCTACCATCATAGTGTACATTACGTTCTAGACGATAGCCGATAAATAAGTACAGGTGATCTAAGATTCTATCCATAAAAAAAGAAAAAAAGAAAAAACGACGATGCAAAAAAATAAAATGAAAAAGAAGATAGAAAAAACTATCTTCACGTCCGTGTCCAAAAGAGGTAGGCAGAGATACAACCACGGCACCCTCGACTAGCTATCAAACTTAGTCCCACAACGATATACATCTAGGTGGTAAACCTACCGCCAAACAGGCACATATTCAATCCAGGGCTACACTTTTTTTATTGGAAACGTTGGTTTACGTGAGAAACGCGTTTTATAATATTTCACGTCGGATAAAAATCATAATTTGCATTTTCAGAACACTTGTTTTATTTCTGTTACCGATTCCCTACTTTCTCCCAAATTTGGCTGGTCCATTAAATGTTACCCTGTATATTATAATATACTTAGTAATGTATACTATTATACATATAGTATACTATACTTCTATCTTTACTAACATTATAAATGCGCAAGTTTGTCTATTTGGTGTTCTTTCACGGCTATACGGCTGAACCGACAACTGATTTGGTATCAATTTTTTTGTGCATATAGGTAAAGATACGAGTATTATGGGGAACGAAAGTTAGCATTAAATTTTATTATACGCTGACAAAACAGCTAGTAATATATTGCTTAAGATCCGGGTTCAAACATAGCAATTTTTTTTTTAAAAATCCCCTAAAGTCTATAGTAGAGGAAAATTGCAACGAAAATCATAATTATTGTAGGCCGTCCTCGCGGGTACCATACCATACAATAAAGGACATTAAATGGAAATGGCTATATCACGTTAAATCATCTCATAAACGGACCGTGCCATTTCGGATTATCCTTTATAAAAACGCCAAGAGATATTAACATATCTGACAAACAAAACACATAACACCGAGCTTCATATGTTGATCGACCGTTTAGCGCATCATGGATAATATATTTACTCAATGATGATAGTTACATAAAATATTTAACATGTTTTTGCGTGCTTATGACACAATTGGTTTGAAGTTATACAATACTAGCTAACGCGACAGATGTTGTACAGTCTTATCAAATACATAAAAAATTCCAGTGTCACAATGTTCGGTCGTATACTCCTCCGAAACGGCTAGACTGATTCTGATGACATTTAGTTAGCATAATGAGTAGGTTTGAGAATCGGCCAACATCTATTTTTCATACCCCTAAGTGATAAGTGTGACCCATCCCAAGTTTTTTTTAGTATTTTAAAAATATACCTAGCAGAACAACGTCTACAGGGTCAGCTAGTAACTATATATATTAATCAATTGCTGTTTGTTAGTCACTCTAAAACTGGAGAAAAGATGAACCGATTTGGCTGATTTTAATTTTGAACTATTTGGTCAAGTCCAATGAAGTTTTGAAAGATAATAAAAAAGAAAAACGCACGGTGTGCAAATTTGATTGAAATCTGATAAGTGGTTTAGGAGTCCATCGCGGACAAACAACGTGACACGTAATTTATATATATTAAGATAAGATATAAGATAAAAGGGATTTCTATTAGTAATAAGAAACAATAAAAAGAGCGGACTCCTAATGATAGCAAATAGTAATATCTAGTTGTAATGACAAAAAATTAGGCGAAGATGAAGCGAACATAATTATGCAAGAGGCGTTACCTCTTGTATAATAATATGTACATCTACCAGGTACTCTTCTCGCAACGCACCGTACTGGCAAGCGAGAAACTTACGATGACAGTTGAATAGAAGTCAAATTTTTAATGAACATGTTTATGTAGTACAATGAATTAGTAACCGAAAGAGCAACTTTATTTTGCTCAAAAATACAAAGTTAAAATCTCTTTCACTTAAATTATAATATTTAGCTTAGTTTTAACTGAAATCTTACTTACTAAAAATGTTTTATATCTCCTGAAAAAAATATAAACATAAAATAAGATTTAGTTGCTGTTCGTTAGTTTAGCTAAAATTTGATTTTTAATTTTGAATTTTTTGTTCAAGTCCAAGGAAGGTTTAATAGATAAGAAAAAGGGGACAACTGTGAGGAAACTAGGAAAACAACATTTTCATTTTCCCATACGAACTGAACGAAGTTCGCCAATTTCGCCGGGACAGCTAGTAAAATTAGTGAAATTGTCGCGACAAAAATTTTGCCAATTTGTGACAATCAAAATAAACATTTTCTTTTTTTCCAGAGTATTAACGAGTTTGTACATTTACATCTAGTCTACTACATTTTAATATATCAATCCCACTGAAGGTTACCTGTTCCATATAAATTATGTTTAGGATAAATATAAATATTAAGCCCTTTATCTAGGTTTATCTTAAACCATAGAGAGGGGCTTTTATAGGTCTACTAGCACAACATTACAATGAATCTGAAAATGCATCTTTTTAGAGCTATGGCCCTCCCTCTCGCTCTCTTACCACACTCACTATCTCACTTTACCATTAGTAATCGTATCTTAATAGTTACATAATAAAATAGCAACAGAACAATTCATTAATAATATTTCAACTGATTGTAGAGCATTATTAACATGACAATTGATTATATAGTGCTCTGCAATAACTGCCGGGTCTCTGAGAATTATCGCCTTGCCTATTCTGCCAGATGATAGTGATTGCAACTGTCGTGTTCCGATCCGAAGGGTAGGCTATTTAGTAGTCTGGTACCTTACACCTTAGACGCAGGATAGCGACACCTTTATTGTGTCTGTAGGCCAAGGTTAGTACCTAACTATCATTAGAGCCGTGTAATTATTCGCTATCTGCTAATAAACCGACCAACGAAGACATATGCAGTGCATATCTATACACTAAATGTAATTAAACAAGGTATTTACATATCTACCACATCCAATTTACAATGTAATTAACATATATCCTGTTTATGAGTGACTTTGAAATTTGTATTTGTTGTTTCAGTGTTAAGAATCTTTTGAGCAAAATTTCGTTACTTGTACCAAAAACAATATATTACACTTAATAATCTCGGCTTATATATACAATTAAATGTACGTAATATTAACTAGCCGATCCGGTGAACTTCTTACAGCCTTGTGCGACGTTAATATATTTTAATTTTAAAATGCTGAGATTTTAAGGTATACTTAGGTGTATTCATTGTATATTACGTACAAGTTAATATTTTAATTTAAAGTGAGTTCGACCAGTGCTGCACTTATTACACATTTTCCTCGTGTTGGTCCGGGCTCCTTTGCTTAATAGACCATCTGCCTTTCTGCCAGGCAGCTCGTAAAAGGCGAGCATAGGCTTACCGTCACTAACACCGTGACATCTGACTAGGTGGTAGAGTTACGCAGCGACTCACTCGGATTGGTACCACCTCCTTACTTATTCCTGCCGCCACAACGTCATGACGTGTTCCGGTTTGGAGGGTAAGGTAGCCGGTAAACTTACTATTGCTTGAGGCCTAACATCCCGATCTCAGGTTGGAAACGCACCATTACTACCTTTGGTGTCTCTAGGCGGCGTCAATTTCTTACCATCAGGAAATCCGTCTGCTTGTTTGCCTTCCAATATCATAAAAAAAAATTACAATATAT
>NJDC01001702.1:26465-49535 GCA_002245475.1 Calephelis virginiensis | reverse complement strand
TCGTTTGGAGGATTATTTGCCACAACGGTTACACTGCTTACGCGGAATTAGCAAAATAAAGGCTTATTTTACATCTTCTACCAAATTTTATGAAAATCGGTTTAGCAGTTTAGGAGTAACAAACAAACATACAAACTTTAATATTTATAGGATAGGATTGCAGACACCTAAATTGTCCTAAGTATTAACCCTCTTAGTAATAAAGATGGACTAACGTAAAAGTAAAATTTAGTAGATACTATACCTAGTCTGTATCATATTGCAATAAGTACTATAATATTAGGCTAAACCTTGAAGCACTTTACTCCGTGTTTATTAATGAGACGGTAAAAGTTTACGCAAAGGTATAATGTTTTTTTTTAATAAATTGACATTTATTTTATTGACAATCGTTTTAGTATTCGGACATTATTTTTTACTATTTTATTATTATTGGAATTTAATATATTAATCATGACTTAAATATACTAGTAAATGTAATTAATTTGAAAATAGAAATAATTTTAATTTAATGATGGAATCATTTTATATACAGTACCATATAAAGAATAATATGAGTGGTTCAAAATATTTGCATGCCAACTATTTGATAAAATAGGATTAAGAGCTTGTTTTGTATTTAAGATCCTCCTTACCCTATTTGCGCAAATAAATATTACTATTATTATCAAAAGTGACGTATTTTGTGTAGTGGTAGTCTCCTACCAGGATTCTAATTATGAAGTCAACCCAGTCTCATATAGAACAATTAGGATTTGTCGAACAAATGGTATAAAATCATTTTATTAGCCCGTGTGACTTTTTTATTTTCCCTCTATTAGTTTGTCTCGAATAGATCATCTGCCTCTCTGCTAAGCAGTCACAAGAGACTAGCGTAGATTAAATTGCTAATAGAACACTGATAGTAGAGTGCTGTGCAGAAATTTGCCTGGATTGCAGCAATTTTGACAAATAGGTCGGACTTTTTGTTTTCAAGTTTCTAAATCCTTGCCGTATGATACGCCCAGATCATGAAAAAAATTAAACAAATAATGGCACGCAATAAATCTATCGAACATTGATCTGACATGCACGAGTTTTCTAGGCAAATACTCTTCATGCATGCCTGCATGGTAGGTGTTCAACGTGACCAAAGCCATATTAAACATACAAGCAACTTCTGAAACGCCACTGAAAGGAGGACAGCGGAGTTCACATATGAGCATGTCCTGATGTTTCACCACTATAAGATGCTGCATCCATTATTTACACGGATGGAATAGAAAGAACTTTGTATGAATGTGTGTATCGGTGTAACTTGTATATATACTTAAGAGTTCTCTCAATAAATCAGATCAGAACCTTGGTTCTTGTCTCATTTACTATTTTCTCACAGTGGCGAAGACACCTTCAAGTCCTTAATTGGTCAAGTGAGCCTGTTTGATCAGCTTTGAGAATATCACCATATCAATATCATATCAATATCAAGGAGATCCTTACCACGTATCCTACCCGTAGGGTTCCGTCTGCTACCGTAGGTCTATTGGTATAGACATCCCGCACTGATCTATATAAGTATAAATTAAACCTTATGTTAGGTCTAGGGCTGGTAGGCATCTAGGGCCTTAGGGACGTAAGGTGCTAGGTCTATAGGGTCTCCTGACATAGGGTATTCTGTTCCGTGTCACCAACCCTCATGGTGGTCGGTTTAGTAAGCTTAATCTTGATACAAGGTATACACCCTTTAACGCACCTCAGTAACAGCAAAAATCCATTAGCACAAACATTATTGTAAGGCTCATTTGCACTTTCCAGGTTTAAATTTGGTAATATACTTGAAGTTATTTAATCATAATTAGAAGCTAACTCATACTAGTCACCTCTGTGGTCTAGCGGACCGGCTTTCGGATTGGATTTGACTTTTTGTGATCCCGGGTTCGATTCCCGGGTCGGGCAATACAAAAAAGGGGGATATTCAACTTTTTAGTAACTTTGCCCGAGGTTAGATATGTGAGTGTTTGGTGATAAGCATGCCACCTATTACATTAGCACGTGTTACGTGTACCTTCTGATCGGGATGGGAGGACGGAAGAGAGATAGAAAAGCATAACAAGACTTTTTCTCGACACTTTAGAAAATTAATTTCGACCGGGATGTCATAGATCCATAACGCTAATTTTATATTGTGAATTTAATATCAGACTGTCTGATCTTTATAAGCTGCCCCTATGCTGTATTGCTCTGTTGCCAATCTAATTTAATGGCGTCCATTAATGGTGTGAAGATTTTTTATAACTTTCCGACCCCTCCCTCTAGTGAAAAGTTACTACCCCTCTCCCATTTGCAAATACTCATGTTTAATTTTTCAAAATTTGTATTTAGTGTAAATGTGTTCAATTTAAAAAAGAAAAAGCAATTTTTGAGCAATCATAAATCTTAAACATATAAAAAGAAAAATTCTATTAATTTGAGACTAGTGTTTGACTTTAATACATTTTTAAATGAAGAAAAAAAATCACCCCAGACAGGATTTGAACCTGTAAACTTTCGCCACGGGGCTTGAATCCTAAGTAGCTGAAAATGGCTAGAGGCAAAAGGTTACAAGTTTAAATCCTGGCTTGTGCGAATTTTTTTTTCTTTAAAAATTTAACCTAAGCACAGGGCAAGTGCTAAAACAAAAATACGTAAATAAAAAAAAAACTAGACTGTGCGGCTTTCGCAAAATGTCGATGAACATTATTGTGTACGATTGGGCGATATTTTCGTAAAGAACATAATTTAAATATAAATTAAAATTAAATCTATTTTCTTAAATGTCTCACAAATTTAATGTTTTTTTGGAAAAAAAACAGTGATACATAGAAACATACATATATATATATATATATATCTTGACGCCAAAGTTCCTTACGGCCTAGGCAGAGAGCATCAAGTGCCAAATGATCCTTGCAGACCTTCGCAGCCTGGAGGGGAATCTCACATTCATTACTCATACAAACGCCGGTTTTGGAGACTCTTCACACCACCCTTTGGATAAAACCTGAGGGATTTGATAAGTGATAAGTGATATTTGCCAAAAACCCCCCTTTACTCAAATTGTCATTAGAGCAACCCCCACAAACCCCCCACATAATTTATGAACTCTACTTAAATCACGGCAAAACCATTTGTTTTAAATGGATTCTGCGAGTGGTTCTTGCTATAAGTATTTATTGCTCTAAAAATGTAACTCATTTATAAGATACCTACGGATAAAGAAATTGAGCGGCGAAACTAAGATGTTTTTTATTGTTTTTGTTTCAAAAATATAGTTAATTTAAATCTTCTTTCTTACTTGTCACCTCTGTGATGTGGCGGTCCAAGTGTTGGACTTGCCTTCATGAGGTCCCAAGTTCGATTCCAGGGTCGGGCAACAAAAAAATGTGGTTTTTCCAATTTTCTAATAAAAAATGTTGCTCATTTTTAATAAAAGAAAATATATTCTTATTTCGTAATTTTCAAATTTTCATTCATATTGATGCTCGCAAAAGGTTATAGTTGACAACGTAATTCCAAGGTTCTGCTTATTACACAGGCAATTCAAAATAAGTGGATACATGGGTAAATATTATTGTGTAATATTCTATACGAGCTATCCACCCTGGCTTCGCACGATTATGAAATATTACATATAAACCTTCGTCTTCAATCAATTTATCTATTTAAAAAAACACCGCATCAAAATCCATTCCGTAGTTTTAAAGATTTAAGCGTACTAAGGGCCATATGGACATAGGGACAGGGGAAGCGACATTGTTTCATATTTTGTAGTGATTTACTTTTTTTTTCGATTCCTTTAACCGAGTTAAATTTTAAAAACACTACACGGGATAAGGTGAATTGTATTTTTAATTTACTTTAAAGCTTTTTGGTACAATGAAGAATTTCATAATAATAAATAAATAAATATCTCACGTAATTGAAATGTCCATGTACAGAAATTAATTTAGGTGGCCTACTTCCACGAAATAACGTTTTAAAAACGTCGAGATTTATAACACTTCATCCATTCAAAAAAGCACGAATGCTTGTTTTATCTGTAAAAAAAGTATGTACGCACAAAGAAATGCACCTACTAATCCAGTTTTAATCGATTAAATATGGCAACAACTTGAAATAATTAATTGTATACAGCGTTATTTCTAAACGGGTATGACTTAGCAATCTTTAAAAAAAGAGCTGAAATTCCTAAAAAGGTTGGCCACACTCCTTTGACACTCCTAGTGCGATGCCCTTAGATAGTGGTGATCACTTATCACATACCATTTTAAGTTAGAAAGTAAGACAATAGTGGTGTGATTCTGCTGTTCACAAACTAAACTTTTCTAAGAAGCATGCTATCTTTTTCAATAGGAACGAAAACAAAAGAGATGAAATGAAATGAGTGAATAATTTCTTCTGATTCTTAACCAACGTTTTCCGAGTGACAGAATAAACGTCTGTAGATATGTCGTGTACAAACTAATAAACAGTAACAGCACTAAGTGTTTTGTCTTTTTCTATCACTTTCATTGAAAGAAGATAGCGATAACTCAAAATTACTTTAATGAGTGCGCACCAAAATTACCACCATTAAGTAGCATTTATTAAGGTTATTTAAAATAAAGACAAGCCCGCTGAGTTTCTCTTCTAAGTTCGAGGCCGCGATTCCGATCCGTTACTAGTTTTATAACAACGTCAATACGCACAAGTACCATTTAAATTGTCTACTTGAATAAAGTGATCAGAATCGAAAAATCAAAAATATGAAAAAAACTAGAAATACTAGTTTTGAAAAATTATAACGAAAAAAGATAGTATAACATTACTTTATCATATGGTATGTATGAATAGTAATAAACACAATATTGAAGTATAAAGCATTTTGGAAAAATACGACACGAAAAACTTATTTATACAAACAATACACACACTAAATTTTAGCAGAAAAATAAGTTATTGTTTTAGTTAATACAAACAATTTTTATGGTCGCTTAGTAACATTCTAAATCACCCCATATTTACAAATGAATTCTTTTATTCTTCTTAGAGATAAACAAATATTAAACTACCCACATCCATTCATGGGTTTCCATTGATGTTAACCTTGTTCATGATAACGATATTAATAACAAAGTAATGACACATGAAAGCTCAGATAGTATAAGCTTCTGCATATTTACCGAAGCTTTCAGTGTATATAGATATAAGTGCTTGTGAGGTAATAATTTGACATAAACAAGATGAACATGATAATTTATTACTTTTCATATAAACATTTTTTCATATAAATATATTTTTGTAAATGTGCAAAGTATAGGAATAGTTAGAAAATTTAATATTATACGAGTCACATCAATTAATGAACAAATAACTTATACATTTTTTCTTGCAAAAGGCCAGTAATAAAATATTTTTTTTACTTTTTGACAATGTTTCAAAATGTAAGAATGAACATTAATCGAACTTATTTTCTTAACATGTGGCGTTGAAACATGAAATTTATACGATTCTATGATATCCGATAGTAGGTCCTTAATTTTGCAAATCTGAAGTTAAAATCTTGCACTTAAGTAAAATATTTCGATTGTTGTCCTACACACATGAATTAATTCAAACAAAAATGTACCTAATATTTGGATGTCTTATTGGATTTTTGTAAGCAGTACAAATGTTTTCTAGAAGTATAAAGTGGATTACTTCTACTTAGATAGATAATTCCAGTCGTTGCAGAGCAAACAATAGATGATCTTAGAAATCTCTTTGTCTGATTATGTAGCGCCAAAAAAATTCTGCAGCCTAAAAGCTAAGAAACAAATTTGTATTCCCTTCTATGGTATAGAGGTCTAGTGTTAGCGTTGACTACATGAGAAGCTCTTTGAAGAAAATCTGCCTTTCTACTAGGCAGCTTGTAATAGGCTAGCATAGGTTACATGGGTCTTTATCAACAAGACTACTGGTAGTGGAGTGCTGTGCAGCAACTTCTCGGGTAGGAAACCACGTTTTTACTTATTCCTGCCGCCATAGTGACAATGTGACGTTCTGGAGGATAGAGTAGCTGGTAAACTTTAACAATAGATCTATTCCAGCCGGAAGGACAGCGACGCACCTTTGATATAGTTCCACTCGGAAAATATTGTCTCTTACTCGTTCTTTACGCCTTCTTATTCGTTGTCTAAAGCCATTAAATTAAGCAATTTTCTACCTTTACTTTCCATGTCACATGATTTTTGCACCCCAAATAGTAGGTACATTTGCAAAAAAAAATAATTATGAAAACTCGTCAACGTTTTTAAGCTTACTGGTCTTTCGTGTTAGGAACTCTAGTTTCCCAATTTTGCTTTTCCAATTCGCATAGTTTGTGATTTCTCTTATGGCAGGATCATTGATACACATATAACCTTTGATATTTATTTACCGTTTTTGCATAGACCTATTTCGCATCTAAATCTACAAAAAGCGGCTGCAACTATTTCTTTTGCATTCCTTTTTTTTCAAATGATATCAAATGATTAAATTAATATGGACTAAGTTATGCAGTATTAAGTGTAACTCAGAAGTCACTAGTCGGATCACGATAAAACAAATATTTGACCAACCGACCCACAATCACGATCTGTCTTCCTAGAAAAAAAACAACCAAAATCACCCTGTAATAAACATACAAATCATATACGGTCAAATTGAAAACCTCCTTTTTTAGGGTACAAGTGAAAAAAGGTTTTATTATTATTGTTAACTCTTTATTGTGCACAAAAAAAATTACCGAAAAACTTAAGACTAAAAGAAATGTAAATACGAAGTTAGAACAAAAATCAGCCGTAACATTTTTTTCTAGATGTTGCAATACTTTGTAATCAACGGTTGTAAGCACTATTTTTAGTCGTTTCAATTTACATGAAAAAGCACTGTCCCATTAAAACGGCAAAGAAAAACGCAAGACCGCTGCTATAAAAAGCCGCTTTTGTAAAATTAAAAAGGTGTATACAAAAATGGAAAGCGATTTTGGTGGGATCTCGTCCCAAACGATACAAACGTTGGAATTCCTTACGTACTCTTACTTTGAGATTTAATCTTTGAGAGACATTTTATATAAATATTATGTAAATAGCTTCCACACAAAGCTAAATTCCCCGGGTTTAAGCGATATAATGGTCCACGAAGTTAATGGAAGGACATTATGCTTCAAAACTTTTTTAAATCTGAAGCCAAAAAGTTTGTTCGTTTTTGCTTAAATACCCTAATTCGTATTATAGATCATGAGAGGTTGAAGTTTATTATTGGGATTTTCAGGAAGTGTTCCTATTTATAAAATTATAAAGAAATGTATTTTCACGCCCGTTTCCCTAAAGAGGTAGACAGAATTACAACCAGGGCGCCCCCGACTAATAAAAGACTAAAAGAAGATACAATTAAAATCCTCCCGGTTTCCCCCCGTATTGGTGCGGGCTCTTTTGCAGAATAGACCATATTATACCTTCCTGTGTCAGGTAGCTCGTAGCAAAAGGCGAGCACAGGCTTACCGTAAGTCATAACTAACATCGTATCATCTTACTATGTGGTAGAGTTTCGGAGCGACTCGCCCGGATTGGTACTATTCCTGCCGCCATAACGTTAGCGCTTGCCGTTGACGTGTTGCGGTTTGGAGGATAAGGTAGCCGGTAAACTTACTTTTGCTCAAAGCCTATCATCCCGGGTCGAGGTTGACCACCATTACCACCTTTGTCTCAAGGCAGCGTGAATTTCTTACCATCAGGAAATCCGTCGGCTTGTTTGCCTTCCAATATTATAAAAATTAAAGTAGGTTTTGTCAAATAGAATTTACAAAATCGCCGACGAGCGTTTATGTTCTCTAACCGCTGACAATTGGCACAAAAATCAGCACTATTTGCTATAAAAAAGAACATCTTTTTTTTAATTTTCGGAGCTGGTGTTTATGTGTCAATGCATAAACGAACCATGTTTGACCCATGAAGCTATAGACTGCTACTGGAGGTTACATTCCTAACAAAGAATTGATGTTCTGATTTATGAACTGACTAGCCGAAGTTCACCTCGTATGGATTGTCGTTACCAGCTACTAACAGTTTGTGAACAGTTTGTGTGAAGTTTGTGAACAAAATTGAAGAGTGGTTTTCCCACTTTTCCAGATTATTTTCCGGTTTTCCTCTTCATAAGAACCTTCTCCTGACAATAATCAACACAACACAAAAATAACCAAATTTAGTCCATCCATTTAGGTGTGATGCGATGACCACGCGAAGTGGAGAGTAATCTTTAGATGTAAGATTTCCAACTATTGCTGTCTCTCTCTAATACACCGGTCTCTTTCTCACTTTGATTATGTTAATTGACTTCACAAGACTCTGACCTAAGGCAAGCTGTACTTGTTGGCTTAGGTGTACAAACTCCTTAAGAAGCAAGGTTGCTTAGTTAATACATTAACGAAGCCATGAAAGGTAGGGCAAGTAATAAACACAGATAACTTAATAGGTGTAGTAATGATCCATTATTGTGTGATTTACAACCACTAATTAGTTGAACATTTTTATTAGTACTGCACCTGGCTGTTTCAGGGTAGAGCTTTATGGCATTATTTTCCCCGTGTTGGCCTGGGCTCCTTACCAGAATAAACCATTTGCCTTGCTGCCAGGCAGCTCTTAAAAAGCGAGCCTAGGCTTACTGTCACTAACATCGTGGCATCTAATTAGGTAGTAGAGTTTTGCAGCGACTCTGCTGGATTGGTACTACTGCCTTATCTATTCCTGCCATAACCTCAGTGCTTTACGTGATCCGGTCCTCAGAATAAAGTAGCTGGTAAATTTAATTTATCTCCAGGCTAAATATCCCGTACTCAGGATGGCAACGCACTATTACCACCTGTGGTGTCTCTAGGCAGGACATCCGTCTGCTTGTTTGCCTTCCAATATCATAAAAAAAAAACAATCGTGCTGGTCCTTTACTCGCGCCAATTTGATCACCATGGGTTTTGGTGTTAATGACATAATCACTACATACTATAAAACACTTAACTTCTTGAGGTCCCGGGTTCAATCACCGAATTGGGCACAAAAAAAGTAGAAAATGTATACCTATTTTCAATTTTCTAATAAAAATTAAGTTTCCAAGGATGGGATATTTGCCCGGCTCGTTATAGGCTTGCTATCTATCACATTTTGCGACTTAATATCTTCGGCTAGCCGTGGATGCCTAGGTTGGACCTCTTTGGAGTCCATACTCGTATACCACACTGCATAGAGTCCATACTCCATATAGTGTGAAGATATGAGATTATAGTTTCAAATGAAGTCGCTTTCTGCTGTCCATACTTACGTATGCTTAGATCTTTTAAACTAGGAAATGGATTTTTATGCGATTTTTGAAATAGGTAGAGTGATTGAAGGATAAATTTTAAATGTATAACCCGTGCTAAGCTGGGATAGGCTGCTAGTTTATTATGATAACTTCTTACGAGCTTTAAGGCTTTAAAAAATTATACAGAACAACGTGGAAACCGTTAGTAGTTTGTCACCGTACTTGCTTCGGGACTCAAGAGTCAAATATTATAGAGCCAATGAAAATAAATAATTTACTACATCATCGAAGTATACACTAATACATCATTCAGTTTTACTCACATGTAACTTATTATGTCATAGCTCAGCAAACAAGTACGCTGAAGTCTCCTAATGGCAAGAGACAACCGTAGTCTATAGACACCTTAGATGTTACAGGTACGTCGCGGTCCTTGGTCGGGATGTAAGGCCTATTGTGCTATCTTAGTCTCTGAAGCGAAACATGAGAGTGTCTTAGCGGCAGAAACAGGGACAGCGGTGCCTCCCTACAAAGACAAGTTAATTCACAGAACTCTACTACCAGTGGGTTTATAAGTTACTTACATTTTAATCTATGCTCACCTCTTACTAGCTGCCTTGCAGAGAAATAGATGGTCTATTCCACTCAGCAAGCCCGGGCGTGAAATGTTATGGTACCTACCTATGAAAATAATTATTTTACTACATCGAAGTAAACATTTTTTTTTCTCTAAATTTAAAGAGTTTTTGCACACAATGTGGCAATGTCAACTCTCTCTTCGCTTATATTATATGGTAAAGAATACTTTAGTGATTACAAATTAATCTTAAATAAAATTATAAAGCATTCTAGCTGTATTCGAAATGGGATCAGCTAAAATGCTTTGAAATATGCCTACATCATAAGTATTAATTTTGTATTTTTTTAATATATCCGCCCTTTGAACCTCGGTCCGCACACATTCCACCAACAGGTGATGCACGTCTTCAACTTTGTTGCAAATGTCACAGTTTGGCGTTTCCTTAATATTCATTAAAAAGCAAACTTGTTTAGAGGGATGTGTCCAGATCGAAATCTTAAAGCATTTTAAGTTGGTGTCTATTTAAATTACAATAAGTAAACCACGGGACATGAGGAGGCTTACTTTGTATACATCTATACCATATGCCCTTAGTCAGAGAGCTTTTATTAAAATAAAGTTTCCAAATTTCGAGGCACTCTTTCCTATAGTAGTTTAAAGATTCTGTTAAATCTGGCCGGCAATTATTATCACTTAAATTAAATATTGCATTTTTAGCCCACTTGTCAGCCTTCTCATTCCCAGACAGACCAACATGTGATGGAATCCATTGCAGTTTCAAAGTTCTTCTTCTTTTGAAAAAGGTGTTAATTTGATCTAAAATTTTATATCCTGTCGCTACTCCTCTCTTTCCTGTAGCACAGCGCTTTATGTGCAGCAGTACACTTTTACTATCGGTATAAATAACTATATTTTGAAAATCTAATCTCAAAGCATAAGAAAGGGCCTCTGACACCGCAATGAGTTCTGCAGTCATTATAGAAATAGAGTTGTTGATTTTAAATATGCCACAACATTTATTTGATGGGTCAAAAAAGGCTGCCCCTGTACCACAAGGAGATTTTGCAGCATGTGTGTAAAGAGAAAAATAATCTTTGTATGTTTCTTTGATATCTTGAAGCGTTAAATATTTAAGATAATTGGCATCATATTTCTGTTTGGATAGCTTCATATCGTTTAAATCAACTGATAAGCAAGAGTTTGTGTCAATTTCATAGACCCATGTGTCTAATGTATACATAAGTAATTTTTCTGAAATTTCTATGTTTGTAGTCTTTGTTTTATTATATGAAGTCGAAGTAAACATTAAAATGCATAATTTGATATTACTTACGAGCAAGATCTTAATAACATGTATTTCGGACCTCCTTTGAATAATAAGCAAACTTTTGATAAAAGAAATAATAAAATCCATGCAATATGCCACACATACCAAATCGCGTATAATACATTTAAAAAGGACAGACAAGTAATACATAAAACAGTATATAGAATAGCGTTCTTTTCCGAGTCGTTTAAACCTTTAAAAGACTTGGTAAACACAATTATTATGTTACCATAATATGTTTATAAAGAGACTTTAAATAAACATAACTAAAATGCTGCAGATAATTACAGTGCAAATTAATTAAGGAGGCCTTTGTACATCTACCGTCAAAGCATTTGTTAATTAATTACTATGCTTTATATTAACTGGGAAAGCGATTTACTTTACTTTTGTGGGTTTAAGCAATGAAATGGCGGTGAAATTTTTAATACTACATGTTATAAGGTCTAATCTGTATCATAATATTAATACAAGAAGCAAAAACTTTGGACCCCTTTTTACGAAAATTGCGCTGACGGAGGACTATGAAATTTGGCACACTTATAGTTTATGTGTAGGAGAAATGCAGAACGCTAATATTTTTTAACAATAATGTTTATAAAGTGCATTAATTAAAAAAATAAAACATTACACGTACTGCAAAAAATGCATGATGCATTTGACACATACAAACAAATATATTGATGATAGCGATAAAAGATCACAGATGGCGTACTAAAAAGTTTGGAAACAAAGTAGTTGGTCTTGAGAAATGAAGATGGCGTTTGCATCAACAAGATATTAATATTTATTATGATCGAATTTCATATAAATGCGAGTGTATAAAATAATTATTAAATTCGGTTCGTTATTTAGGAAACCGAGTAACAAACATACGAAAAGAAGATTTTTAAAACGTTTTGGAATAGGAGCAAAAAAATGCCAGCCGTGAGATACAATAGATTGAAGTGTTTCATAATGATTATTTTTAAACGAGATATTGCCCGCGGATACGTATTAAGCTTTTCGTTCTCACGCAGTATTAGTTTTTCGAGATAAAAATCTGTTTTCATTTTCCGGCCTTTAAACTATTTTCACACATAAAAACTATTCCATGACATCGTTCCGTTGCAATATGAAAAAGGGACAAACAAATTTGATTATCCAACACCAGAACAGATTTTTATTCCGACAAATGGATAAATATTAACAAATAGATTCGTGTGTGTCGGCGGTCAACCTATAGTTCAAAAGTATTTTTTTATGATATTGGAAGGCAAACAAGCAGACGGATTTTCTGATGTTAAGAAATACACGCCGCCTACTGATTTTACCGATATCGATTAAATTTACACAGCGTGTGCAGTTTCACCTAACTTGAAAGATAGGATAGCTTACATCTCAATTGATCGCGGGCAAAGCCGCCGGTAACAGCTAGTAATGTATAAATATTCATGTAATTTAACGTCTTCACCCTTAATTAAGTATAACTCAGAAACCACCAGACGGAACGTAATAATATTTGAATGGAGCTTTTTTTATTAATATAAATAATGAAAAAGCTCTATTCTAATTTATGTATTGGATAATAAAGAGTTAAAGAAAAACACATGTAAATGCTAAAACGTATGACACCCTTTTTAGTTAAAAAAAAGGTACTAGGTTGTAAAATAATTCTTAATATAAACGATGAAATTCAAGCATGAAAAAGCTCCATTCTAATTTATGTTTTGGACAATAAAGTGTTAAATAAATACATTAAGTTGTCTATTCCAAACAAAATGTTTACGATATTGAGGAACAGAAATAAAATCTCCCGTTAAAGCCATTAATCACGAAGCAACAGATGGTGTTGATAGCACATGAAATTTCGGCAGTCCGACAGTAAAGTTATACTGGCGAGATACCAAATTGTGATCATACTTAGTGTTGATTAACTATTAAAACAATCCCCGAGCGATATTTATCGATATCGATAATCTTTAATGGCCATAAATGTTATTGTGTGATAAACTAATTGTAGTGTTTTGTAATGAGAACATGTCCAGGATTAGAAAAGTGGCAGTTGGTAAGGGATTGCCACTTATTACTTTAATACTAAGAAACACGTACTGCTAAACGTGAGTGCTCTGGTTGTGTCTGTTCCTGTTACTGTGGGGATACGGGTGTGGAAATACTTACTAATTCTAATATAAAAGTTCTAGTATAAAATTAGACTTTTGCAAAAATACTTGGGTTTTGATATACACATACATATATATCTTCACGCCAAGTCCATTACGAGGTAGGCAGAGAGTTTTGAGTGCCAGACCTCACGATCCTGACACACCTGTCTGGCTTCCTTCACATTCATTACCCTTTTCATACAAACACGCCAGTTTCGGAGACCCTCAGAAAATATCCGACCGATCTGATCGTGGGATGTCAACCTTGGTCTCCTCGAGCACCTATATCAATCCGCATTCGCATTGTATATCTGCTTTGTCAAATGTGTTCCACATGACCGAAACAGCGGTTCATGCCCTTTCTCATTTTAACACCAACACTTTCTTTCAATCCCACTCTTTCTCAGATCTTACTGTTACAAATGTGGTCAGCGAGAGTTATACCATAGATTTGATATAGTTGAAGAAATGGACAACAACTAGATAAAAATAATAAATGTCATACCATAGATTTGATATAGTTGAAGAAATGGACAACAACTAGATAAAAATAATAAATGTCTTGATATAAGGTGTTAGAAGACCAATAAGTAATGTAAATTCGTAAACATCAGGAAATCCGTTTGCTTGTGTGCCTTCCAATATTATAAAAAAAGTTGTTTTATGCATGAGTCAATACTTGGAAATATCGAGTATTTGTAGTTTGTACCATGTTTCCGAATCGTAGGGTTTTCCGTAGTTCAGATAATTACTTATTTATTCGCATGAAATAGAGTAGTTTATTAGAATTACAAAGATGTAAGGTCGCTCTTAAGACGTTGGAGGTGCTACTTGGTTTGAATAATTTATCAATTTATCCACAACCCGTATTATAGGAGTTCCAGATGGTTGTAAACAAACAGACGTAACCTTGGCCAACACTTTGTTTCCATCTTTAGGTTACTATTATATTTGGATTCCACCTACGGTCTAGATGGATGCAAACCAATGTTTACAACCAACGTTTCTAACCGTCTAGAACGTCCTTTAATTTGTTTTTTCATGTATTAATGCCTGATGACGCTGTAAAAAAGAAACTGGTTGACTAAATAAATAATCACTACATTTGTATAAAACAAAGTCGCTTTCTCTATGTCCCTATGTCCCTTTGTATGCTTAAATCCTTAAAACTTTGCAACGGATTTTGATTCGATTTTTTAATAGAAAAAGTGATTGAAGAGAAAGCTTATGTGTATATTTTATACCCGTGCGAAGCCGGGGCGGGGCCGCAAGTTTATGAATAATTTATAGTGTAAAAATATATAAAAGTGTGTACTATACTTTACATTGTCATATTTATTGGATTCCAGTTAAAAGGCTAGGTTTGAATATCTTCAAAGTTTCAGATGTAATTGAGCTATTTGTCAATACAAGTTCCTAAAAGCGGGTAAATATTGATGAGACTGGAAGACGCCTCTTATATTTGCATAGTACCAGACAGAAAGGAAAATAAATGTTTCTTTTAACTACCAAGTTAATAAAAAAATCAGTATATTATAAACCAAGAACGGCGGAATCGATTTGGCTAAAAATTGATAGGGAGGTTAACTTAGCTTAGCTTAGAGCCAGGAGACGGATATAAGACATTTTCGATCTCATTTAACTTCAAAGAAACCAGGAAAACGACATTTCATTTTTTCCCATACAAATTGAACGGGAGGAACGAAGCTCGCCGGAAGAGCTAGCTAGATCGTCTAGTCTGTGTTGTGCTTATAAGACCACTTGCAAGTTCTCGGATTAAATGTTTAAGTCTTAGTTAAATTTCGAATTTGACAGTTTAACTTATTATTAACTTAACTTAAAACTTAATATTAAACTTGAACTGCACAGCACTCCACCTCCATAATATTTCTAAACTTAATTTTTTATGCTTTATCAAACTTATATTTAAATAGAATTAAAATAACTAGTGATCGCCTAGAGACCAAAATGTGTTAAAACATAATTTTCAAAGATTATTTAAGTTCTATTGTTAATTATCTTTTTCATAAAAACGCCATCTTCATTTATCAAGACCAACTGCTTTGCAAACATTATGAATTTAGTTTGTCCGCCATCTGTGATGTTTTATCGTTATCAATGCATTTGTTTGTGCGTGTCAAGTGCATGGTAGTATGTGTAATGTTTTGTTTATTGGTTTAATGTGCTTTATAAGCATTATTAATGAAAAACATAAGCGTTCTGCACTTTTCCTACACATAAAGTATAATTGTGCCAAATTTCATACTCCGATCATCACGTAGGCATTAGTATTATGATAATATTGAAATAGTAATAAAAAAACTGGTGGTAGATTGCCGTGCTGCAATTCGTCCGGAGAGAAACCACCTTACCTATTAATACCACCACATCCCTCGTGTTGGTCCGGGCTCCTTCGCAGAATAGACCATCTGCCTTCCTGCCAGGCAGCTCGTAAAAGGCGAGCATAGGCTTACTGTCACTAACACCGTGACATCTGACTAGGTGGTAGAGTTTCGCAGCGACTTACCCGGATTGGTACCACCGGTTTACCTGTTCCTGCCGCCATAACGTCACGACGTGTTCTGGTTTGAAAGGTAAGGTAGCCGGCAAACTTACTTTTGCTCGGGGCTTAACATCCCGGCCGGCGGTTGGCAACGCACCATTACCACCTTTGGTGTCTCTAGGCAGCGTAAATTTCTTACCATCAGGAAATCCATCTGCTTGTTTGCCTTCCAATATCATAAAAAAAAACAATGACAGTGTTACGTACCGGTTCAATGGATAGCCGGTAGACGTACTCAATTGGCCTTGTTAGGAGGTGTTCCTCAGTCACAAGAAACATATATAGTACCTATAGGACACGGTATTGTCGATGTTGCATCACGATGAAAACTCTACTGGCTATAGTCAAGAACAAAAAATGATAAACAATAAAAGAGAGTTTTAGCGCCATAGTGAAAGTAGATCGTAATTATTGAGTTTGGTGTAAAGTATGAGTAAAATTAGTTAATTTAGGTGGAAATTACTTTAATTTTGTTCCAAAAGTGCCAAAATAACCTAAAAAAAACTATTTTAAAACTTAAAAAAAAAGTGGAGTTTTGGCGCCATCGTGAATGAAGATGGTCGTTGTTTTTTCGTAATTATTGAATTTGGTGAAAATTATGGGTAAAATTAGTTAATTTTGGTGGGAACTAGTTTAATTTTGTTCAGTGAAAGTGCACAAATGAAATAATCATGAAGAAATTAGTGTATCGTGAATTTCCTCGCTGCCGACAAATCTCCCAAAGTGAGCTTGTGTAAAGTGACCAACGCTTTACTCAAGACCCTGACATGACTTTGTAAATAGTGACTAATGACTGTATAAGAATTAATTAATACGAAAGACGTGGCAGCATGGCCTAAAGGTCTTAGCCGGCCCAGAAAGGGGCAAATAAACTTAAAAATAAATAAATAAAAGAGTTTTGGCGCCATCGTGAATGAAGATAGTGGTATTTTTTTCACAATTATTGAATTTAGTGTAAAATATGAGTTAAATTGCTTAATTTAGGTGGGAATTAGTTTGATTTTGTTCAGTGAAAGTGCACTAATGAAATAATCATGAAGAAATTAATGTATCGTGAATTTCCTCGCTGCTGCCAAATCTTGTAAACGAGCTTGTGTAACGAAACCACCGCTTTACTCAAGACCCAGACAAGACTGTGTAAATAGTGACTAATGACTGAAATAAAGAACTAATACGGAAGACTTAAATTGAAAATTTATAACAAGAAAAAGATTTATTAATACGGAAGACGTGGCTGTATGGACACAAACCCCGACTGGGATAATATTAAAAAAAAAACAAAATAAAAAAAGTGGTTTCGATTTTATCGAAAAGAAAAGTCGAAATGTACAAACATATAAGAATAATACAAAAGATTGATAAGAATGTTCCTACAAAGCAAATAATACAAAAATTTAGCGCGAAATATTTTTATAAGTTTTGGTATAAACAAATACCAAGTGTTAAAGTATTCTTACCATCAGGAGAGCCGTGTGTTTGTTCACTATCTTATCACACAAAACACTTTCATTGAGTTAAAGATAACTTAGTGTTAAAATGTAGGTATATTTTCAGATAAATAAGAGTCCTGAACTGAGACATTTATGAGACAGTATGTTAAAGCAGAAAACATTTCATTTATTAAAAAAATTGCCGTGTCTAATCTTATATTTTTGTCTCGGAACAAGAAAAAAATAATGAGGGTCATGTTCTTTGTAACTTTGTATGTTCCATTGTAAACGATAATGTAACCAAAAGACTTATTTAAAATACACGAGGGAGCAAACCTTATCAATCCTTTTGTAAATTTACACCAAAAGACCTCTAATTTGTTGTAATGTTACTAAGGGTAAGGGTCACCACCTTTTAGATCAAATTACCAGGACACAAAGCTCCGAAATTCGATATTTTTGTTCAAATGAATTCTATTTGTACCGTTTCATGTAACTAATATAATATTCAATATAGCGAAAATAAACGATATATCTAACCCCAAAATAAATTGTATGCTTGTGATATTGGGACCTCAATGATAGTGACTTTGAACCTATATATAAATAGTAGATATGCGTTCATCACATATAATGTCCCTGAAAGGAATCAAGTATTTTTTTTAATTTATTCTAACGTTTATATACGTATTATTGTCTTATTAATAAATACGGATTAAAGTAAGGCATGGTTCAACCTGGTACTTCACTACTATGTACTTTAGTCTGTGTATTATTAATAAGACGGACTTTACCATCCCTAAAAATGGAACGAAATCAAATATATTTTTTCTATTTCTTTATTTGTGACGCAAAATTTTGTACATTAAAATTGACATTGTATTTAGTTCTGATACTTTAATTCTAACAAAAGATCGCATCATTGAGATATCGTTTCTAAGAAATAAGTTAGGCTTTTTAATAAGCTTACCAAATATTTATAATCGGGCTATTATATGTTATAAGTATAATTAATAAGTGCGGAGTACTTTTTATGTTAGTTACATATTTGTTTTAGTTAGGGCAAAACTGAAAGTTTTAGATTGTTTAACATTAGAAAAAAACATTATAAAATGCAGCTATGACCTTATAAAGTTACACATTTCGCAAAACTGTGCTTAATTTTAAACTAATTTAATGCCTAAATATCTAAAAATAATGTCTGTGTTATGATATATATTCATCTATGTTATTTTCCTGTCGTTTTTTAAATAATGGATTAATGTTAATCAGTATTATAATTTAAATTCTTTGAAAAATGAAACATTTTTATTTGCTGAATATGTGTGTTGGACGTTGTAATTAAAATATTTATTTATACCAACATATTTTACACATTTTTCTGTGCAAATATATATTTAAATTTGTACCAATTTAGTATAGAGATTTATAAGGTATTTTAATATTTAAACATTATTTTAATAATGTGATCAGGTTTAACCCTAACAACCATAAGCTACCACCGTTTCTAAACTGGTTAGGTCAGAAGACGAAACAGCAAAAGAAATTAGCCGGAAAAATACGAGTAGGTACAAATTGACATTTGATTTTATTATTAAAATATAATATCATAATTTAGTATCACTACATATCTAGTATAAAACAAAGTCACTTCCTCTTTTCCTATGTCCCTTTGTATGCTTAAATCTTCAGAACTACGCAACCGGTTTTGATGCGTTCTTTTGATAGATGAAGTGATTGAACCTTCCTCGGTTTATATGTATATTTTATACCAGTGCGAAGCAGGTGCGAGCCGCTAGTTAAAAATATATATCAAAAATGTTGTTTCATATCAAATAACAGTTCCATTTGTGGCACATTGAGTAAAAATACCTTAATAATCAAGTTTTGTACATATGAGGTTAATTTTCTAAACTTTCACTTTTTTTTTGTTTTTGGGTTGTATATTTTCTTTGGTGTGTTTGATAAGGCGTCATGTAAAAACTACTAAGTGCGATGTTAAATATTTTAAGAACTATAATTGTGTTCATTCGAAATCGGTCCACAAGGAAAGCAGAGTCATTTAATAAAACATCAAAAAGATACGCATTATAGTAGGAGAGCTCAAGAGGATTTGGGTAATTACTCAGGAGCATCGCGATTATGACATTGTGAGAGATAACTTGTGCTATTAACAAGACTAAACGCCTCCATTGCGTATAAAATGTCTCTAAAGAGGCGCGCGTGTAGGATAGCCTGTGCATATTTTGGCTTGAAAAAATATTTGAGTGTCTGATTAAAGTACAGTGGGTTTGTTGCTTGGCAAATAGAGCTTGTTTAAATATTCTGATCATTTAATTGTGATCCAGGGAAGCAGGATTTTCAGAAACTTTAAACAAATAAGTCATCTATATTTGTTAACTATTACGGCGACCTGTCTGATTAACACATTTCACACATTGACGACATATTATGCAATTATACTAATAATATCTGAAGCTCTAGTGTTTAATCAAGAGACTTTAATTTTTCTTTTGCCCTTTAGATTATCTTCGCATTAAAAATATTAACGTCACATGACTTTTTCTATTCTCTACCATCTAATCGACAAAGTCCAATATGTCTCAAAGTCGTTGGACTACACATTTACCTCCCTAGGCTCCTTTACTATTACAAATTGATAATTTATTTTAAGAATGGCTATAAAAGTGCTAACAATATTTCATATGGTTTGTCCTGAATTACAAAAGTAATTTACTGACTTTTAAAAGTAATTTACAACTAATTTAGCCAATTACTAGCAGAACGCAGATGTTAAAATGACGCCACTCTCAAGAAAAAAACATTTAGTCATCCCATTTAAAAACTATGATCGTAGTTCATTGCCAAAATTAAAAACAATTACACAATTAGTACAATTATAAAATATTGCCCTTTTATTAGCAATAAGGCTACGTATATTATTTTTTCAGCAGTATATTATTTATTGTCAGCAGTCAGCTGACAGTAGCGCCACCTGCCGGGCTGTTTTCGAATCCTACAGGAACCTATAGAAATATATACCCTTACTCATTTAAATGTTGACCAATATGGTCCAGCTGTTTACGTTTTATGTGATAAAATAGCGAGCAAGCACACGGCTCTCCTGATGGTAAGAGATAATCATGGCTTATATACACTATTGATGGTGCATGTTCGTCGTTGCCTGAGTTTTAACCTTTGCTCACCTCTTACGAGCTGCCCGGAAAAGAGACAGATGGTATATTACTCAGAGAAACGAGACCAACACAGGGTAATGATGACCAGGAATACACGAACCCGTGGCTATGAAAGATGATGATAGTGAAAGTGATAGTAAAGAATCTCTTACTTAGGGTTATTAGTTATTACGTACCAATCCCTCATATATTCTCACGCCAAGCCCTAGGCGAGATAGGTATGAAAGTGAATCTAGACCTCCCTGGGTGCCTACAATGTTCGCATGGTCTTTTTTATCAATATTTAATCTATCGTTCTTTCTATATGACTAAACCAAGTGAACTATATTCTTTTCATTTTCAGACTTTCTTTCAATTTCAATCCATTTCTGATCTCACTGTTACGAATGCAACTGAATGCAAATGAAATTGTTGTGAATAGAAACATTTACTTGCCCCTTAGAGGCAGCAAAGATAACATTTAATATTGATTCATAATGGGAACGAGTTCGTTGATAACACATACCCTGAGGTTAATCCCCATTTTTACTTAAAATATCATAGTACAAACTATTAAGCTTTGAAAAAACTACGGACGATTTTTTAACCGAGCGTTGACCCAAAGTGTTTTTAGAGAGGGTGATTGGCGTTTTAGAACTAATATCGCAATCGCAGCTGTTTATTTGCCTAGTGTCCAAAAGTAGTTGAAACCGTTTTTCTTCAGGCCACCACCTTGTAATTCTATTTTTTATTAAAACATCAAATTAAATTATAAAGCAAAGAGATAAAACAATCTTTAACATAAAAGAAAAGATAAGGCCTAGACTTTATTTCACCACACGTCAATACAAATTTATCAGATCTTTGTCTTGCATAATCTTAAAAACAAAATAAATAGTTTGAGTATATTTTATGTCCAGATAACCAAAGAGATAGGCAGATACTGCTAGAGAACTCACAACTAGCCGCCTTTTTTACTTAGTTCAACTAAGGTGGAAAACCTATCGTCAGCCAGGCACATATTTAAACCTGGACAACGTTGTTGATATTTAAAAAAATAAAAAAGTTTCAATAACTGTGGTTTAGCCAGCCCTATAAATAGAAAGTATCTTCACGACCATATTTCAAAATACGTAGGCAGAGGTACAACCAGGGCACCCACAACTAGCCAAAGACACGAAATCCCACACTATAATGCGGCAAGCCTATCGCCAATCGGGCATATATTCAAGCCCGGGTAGCGTTATTTTATTAGAAAATTGAAAATGCGCAATTTCCAATTTTTCTTTGCCCGACCCGGGAATCGAACCCAGGACCACAAGAAGTCAAATCCGATGCCGCACCGCTAGACCACATATAGAATATGATGCTAAAACATAAGTGGGTCACCTGATCGCTAATGGTAAGTCATCAGCGTAGCCTGCGGTCCATATCAACACCAGGAGTATCAAATACGCTTGAGATATTTTACGAGTAGAAACGGAACGCTCTTTTCTTTGAAACTTCTGAGTCGTATCTATTTGGTAATAACACTATTGCTACTTCTTTTTTCCTTTTTCGGGGGTTAATAAAGTAGCCATGTACGAGTCATCCTGGCACATGAAGGGTTCCGAAGGGCTACGCAGAGTGTATGTATATGTGACTGAATATTCCAATATTATAATGGATAAAGTATGACTGAAAGAGAGACTGTCAGTTGGTTGAAAATCAAATATAATAGAAGTCGATTAGATAACAGCACAGCGTTTGTTGGTTCAGTTAGTTTCTTTAAATATTTTGATTATTTGTTTTATTTATCATTTTTATCGTCGATTGAGATATCATAGCGTTCATACCTATTGTCACTGTTCATATTCATGTTCTTGCTCGTCATATTATAGGCTGAATAGTAAGAAAGCCGATAATTTGAACTTTTCCCTAATATCTCGGTCATGAGATAGCGGAACACCATTAACGTGACCATTAAAATGACATATGAAGTCTACAGGTGATAGTTTTCTTTACAATTAAGAAAGTCCCCTATTATTTGTTACGTCACAGTATAAAAATCGTAGTATTGAGACAATCTTCAATGTAGCGTGACAGAGGAGATAAGATCAAAGCATGACGTCACCAAATGTCCATGGGGATAATCAGGTCAACGTCTTACACAATACTTTCAAAGATAAAATCAAAGATATATTTTTAGAGTATAGTTGTTAACATTTTTATTCTTTTCGACTGGGTCGTAAGGTATCGATTTTGCAATTTGTTCAGATTTTTATCAGTGTATCTTATTTTCTTGTTTTCTGTGCTTAAAGCGGGGAATTCACTAAACGCCTGGACGTTTCAGGCAAGTCTTAAAAGATGTCCGCCAGACCTCGTTATTTTACATAATGTTGCGTAGCAGTCAAACTTAATATATGTATACTAATCTTCACGACGTATCCCTTACTCGGTTGGCGGAGAGTATCGAGTGCCAACTCTTACTATTGTTTTCCTCCACATTCATTACTCTTTTCACACAAACACCGGATCCTGAATATTTTGGCACACCCT
>NJDC01001702.1:0-26357 GCA_002245475.1 Calephelis virginiensis | reverse complement strand
ATATATATATATATATACGAATATACTAATACCACCCAGTGGAATCTCAACCTACATCTATCCACATTCGCATTTTCCTCGTTGGTCCAGGCTCCTTTGCTGAATAGACCATTAGCCTTCCTACCAGGTTGCGCGTAAAAAGTAAGCTTACTCGTCACTAACACTGTGACATCCTAATTGGTGGAAGAGAATCGCAGCCACTCGCCCGGATTGGTACAGTGAGCATGTCTTTAGAGTTGAATAAGGTAAGTCTGATCCTACAAAGGCAAATATTACGCAGACCTATACTAGGAAGTTTCGGTGGACATGTGCGCGGACTAGCTCGCAAGCATTTTAGTATATTCCTCGTTTTTGCTATAGTAGCGAGGCTCGGCGATCATGTCTGCAGACTTGCTTGCTAGCATGCCCGTCTAGTGAATCTCCTTACACTACAATTTTCCGATTGAGATTAAGGAGTCAATTGCAAACATAAACTTGTCTATAGACTTCAAAAAATCTACAATATGAAGCTCGAAAGTTAAACCTTATCCGTCTTTATTAATAAACAAAGACTAAAGTAATAGTAAACTTTTGTTGATTTTTGATTTTATAGTTTGTATCACAGTGTAATTAAAACTATAATAATAGTTGAACCTTGGAGTACTTCAGTCCATATTTATTAATAAAACGGTAAACGTAGACAGGTTTCTCAGGATCGTGAGGTCTGGTTCCCGATACTCTCTGTCTACCCCGTAAGGGACTTGGCGTGAAGATGTATGTATGTATGTATGAAAGGTAAACTTAAATAATTTTAACAGCTTACTCTCCTACCGGAACACAAAATTAACAAACACAATATTTTGGTGCTTTAATAGGCGTTAGCGCAAAATGTTTTATATCAAACGACGTACAGTAAGTACTACTATTTAAATTATGCACTTCGGCTTTACACTTTTTACTCTTTTTACACATTATATTTTGTTTTAAACTGGCTGACCTAATCTTAATTTAAGCGAAATGTGTAGTAACAACTCTATATAGATATTTTTAAAATACATTCGGATTTCCGAAGCTTTACGAATATAGCCGAAGCGCAGAATTTAAATACTACTACTGTACTACCATCGTCCTTAACTTTAAATCACGTAAGTATTTTGAAAACAGCATGTCATTATGAAAAGAGTAGGTAATAAATTTAGAAGAAGCAAGGCATCTCTGTAGGAACAGCACACTTATCACTGGGCACTCGATACTCAGCCTACCCCGAAAGAGAATTACCGTGAAGATATGTAAATGTAGATGAAATGATATCACTGTTGCAGTTAAAGCAGTTTATCTTTTACGTAACCTTTCTATAAATAAATGTTATTTACCACTGCAAACTCGTTTGAATGTTGTGTCATAACTGAAATGGCCGATTGAATACAAATGACCTGGGTTCTGATTATGTATCTCAGTTGCCAACTCAAAATGGAAAAGTCTGCATCAAATAGCTCTCAAATGATGTGTTTGGTATTTGCTATCTCCAGTGACTAACAGAAATACAATAGAGATAGCAAACACAAATGACGTCATTTGACATCTACTTGTTGTACACTTTTCCATTTTGAGTTGGCAACTGAAATACGTAATCTGCACCCTAAATTAATGACCATCAAATGATAAAGCCATCGAGTCTACATTGATTTTCATTCAAAATTAATTTTATTTTCAATGAATTTTCAATATGTGTTTTTACTTAATGAATACCGTATTGTGCTTTTTCAACCGAATTCGGAAAAAGAAGTAGGTTAAATAATAGACTCTTATACTTTTTTAATTTATGTAAATCAATTTCTCCGTCATTTCTGACGCGATAAAAAAACAAATTTTTGTTTCAAATATCGCACTTTCGAGGATGTATTATTGTCACCAAGTCAGGATCTGATAACCCCGAGGAAGTCGTCGAAAATAAAAAAAGGTTTTGTGTATACATAAACAAACAAAAATATGATTTAGACGACGTTTTTTATTGAAACCGAAGACGTGTCTTTGAAGTTTTGCTGCACTTAAAATATTAAAGATCGGAAAACAAACAAACAAGCAGATTTCTTGTAAGGAATTTGTGTCGCTTAAAGACACCAAAGTGCTTTGGCTAAAATGTTGAGCCCTTGACATATATAATAAATAGCTAAATTTTGAGAAATGATTCGAAATCGATAACACCTTTAATTTATTAAGGTATTAAAATTAAAACAAAAAAACAAATTATAGTTTTTATCCATCTCAAAATACAAGATGCATGATTATAACGTAAACAAGGCATAAAACTGGGTCCCACCGACAGCAGTCGCAATCTCAGGCTGGTGACGTCATGTCTCGTACCTACTAGGTTTTTTTTGAGTGACTAAGTTGTTGCTAACCACGAGGTTTTTACCCTTTATTGTCCGTGTAACTACCAGTGTTACTACCAGTAGTAAGATCGGTAATTTTTTTTCGTTTTCACTATTGCAGTTGTAAGTTGCAAGAAGGGGAATACTAAATTGCCCATCTTAATGTAATTCAAAATTGAAGAAATTAATATGGATAAGAAAACCTTGAAGAGGCGGCTATCAAATGCAATCTAAGATGCTAGTATTGTTAAAATCATTTAACAGCAATTTAAAAAAGCGACATTATGATGTCCAAAATAATGATCACATCCGAGTCATCCGACGTGTTAAAATGCAGCTCTCAATTGCTGAAATTACAATAGGTAACGCAATCGAGAAGTGGAGATAACATTTTTAATTTTTTTATTTATAATATTAAAATAAATATACATTTCATTAATAGTTGAGTTTGAAGTTTGTTTTTATAAAAATAAAAGTTCTTACGAATTTCTTATTCTTTGCAGAGATTAGTAAATAATTAATTGTCTTTGTTATTTTTGACCTTTTATACAAGAAAGTTTGATTCTTTGTAATTTATCTCTCTATCAATCATATCTCAGGAAATTAATCAATTTGTATCTAACTTGGTTCTTAAATTATGTCTTGGAGATGGAAAAAGTTTATTTCTAAGGTAGTAAAACAGACAGTTTAATATTTCTTTGATTACAACTGCAACACTACCAAATTACCCATGTAACAACTACAATTGGGTAGTAGTAAGACAGGTAACATAATATTTTCACTCTAACAACTTACAAATACAGTAGTAATAACGTCAAATAAGTTACCCGTGTAACAACTATAGTCACTTGGTAGTAACATGGGCAATTTAGTATTTCCCTTCTTGCAACTTGCAACTGCAATAGTAAAAACGGAAAAAAAAGTTACCGATCTCACTAATGGTAGTAAAACGGGCAACAAAGGGTTTTTACAACTTCACTGGACTAGGTACGACATAGCGTGACAACAATTGAAGCACTTTTGCGACTGTTTTAAACGAAAGTATCTTCACGCCCATATCCCCGAAGATGTAGGCAGAGGCACATCCAGGGCACCCACGACTAGTCGAAGACACTAAGTCCCACAATGTGATAGGTGGCAGGCCTATCGACAACCGGGCACGTATCCAATCCCGAGCAACATTTTTTTTTACAGAAAATTGGAAAAACCCAATTTTCTTTTTGTTGCCCGACCCGGGATTCGAACCCGGGACCTCATGCAGTCAAGTCCAACAACTGAGCCGCTAGACCACAGAAACAATGATTGTCTATAAAAGTAAATATAATATAATTATTAAAGTAAAAAAAAAGACAATAATATTAAAAATGCATTACCATTTAAGCATTGACAACTTTTTATTAAAATTTGGCCGGTCCTTTTAAAGTAACCCTGTATAATTGAGTTTACTGACTACCTAACGGCTCATACTGGACTATGACAGTGATAAGCATTAGAACTGGTGGTAGGAATATGAGAGGTGGTGACAGCACGAAATCTGGAAATTGCTTCAAAACTGTTCAGCTAGGTTTCACTGTTTTCGATATTCTGGACATATGTCTCCCATTTTGGTGTAAACATCAGCTAATTACAAATTTATTCATGTGTTTTTGTGTTGACTCAAAGCAGCGAACAAGCACATGTCTACGCTAGTGGTAAGAGACAACCGTGATCTATAGACACCATAAATATTACAGGTGCATTGCTTACTTATCAGCCGGAGTGAGACGGATGATCCACCGCGGATCCTTACACAGGCAAGTTGGTGCACTTTAGCATTGGTGATCTGGCTGTTAATGACCTATTTCCTGGCCTGTTACGGGGTGTCTGGTAGGGACCCACACATTTATATAGGCAAGCCTATCGCCAACCGGGCACATATACAATCCAAGGCAACGTTGTTTAATGGAAAATTGAAAGTACACATTTCGTTTTTGTTGCTCGACCCGGGAATCCAACACGGAAATTCAAAAAGTCAAGTCCAACTCCGGACTTCTAGACTAGAGAAACGATACCCTAACGTAATTAGAATAAAAGTATACTTGGTTTCTAACAAAATTTTGCCCTAATAGTAAAGTTCATATATGTTAGAATCACTAGGGAGCTTTGCATCCTCTGAAAATCAGAGCTTTAGTGCTTTTGTTCTAAAACACTTTCAAGCACTACTGTTGAGTACCTTTTGTTTGTTTTGTAAGCAGTTTAGTTCGTAAAATAAAATTTCATGGAATTTGCTATTTTCTATTCAGCACGCGAATCCAATATATCGTATAATATGCCATAAAATTTGAAAAGAATTTCAGATATTTTATTATGATCATAAAATTAAAAATTTAACCTACCGCAAAAGCTACGATTCACTACTACTAAGATTCACCTCGATCACGTCTGCCTTTGTAAAAGATAACCTGCATCGAAATCAGTCCATTCGTTTAGGAATTATGATACCACATACCTACCGACATGATTTTTGATAGTGCCTGGAAATGTGATAACCCTATGGTGCGCTAGTGGATATTGTAATTAAAATAGTTAATTAATGTGGCCTCTGTGGCTAGCGGTCCGTCGTCGGACTTAACTTCATGAGAACCCGGGTATGATCCCCGGGTCTGGCAACATAAAACATGTGTTTTTTATTTCAATTTTTTTCTAAAATAATGTTTTCCGGGGTTTTTTGTGTGTCCGGATGATAAAAGACTTGTCACCTGTCAAATTGTGGGACTTAGTGTCTTCGGCCAGTCGTGGTTGTCCTGGTTGCACCACTACCTGCCTCTTCACGGATATGAGCTTGAAGTTGTAGTATCTTATTTATTTACTTAAATAACATTTGCATTTCAAAATTAAGTAGAATTAATTACTATGCTTAAATATCTTAGTAATATAATAACTTCTTCTCAGATATATACCGCTAATAAATAATATTCTTTTCATTTTATAATTGGATGTTTCCACAAGTTTAGTAAGTATTTTAAGTAAGGCAGCGGCGGAGGGCGTTATTTCCTAACAAATATGACTTAGGAACCTTTAAGAAAAGAGCGTACCCATTCCTTAAAGGTCAACAACGCATCTGTGATATTCCTGATGCAGATATCCGTGGGCGGCGATCAGGGTCACCTAATCCCCTGCTTTCTATTATTACATCAAAAACCCGGGTAAGTGTGTTTATTGGTTTATAGGAACTAAAAAGGGAATATACCTAAGGTTTTCGCAATTCTTTTTGCCTTTATCTATATAAGATTTTGCTCTTTTTGATTCTGAGTTCACGGGAAGTACCCTGTTGGTTTCAGCTCTAATCTTTTCATTTTTCGTAACTCCAAAAAGTATCTTCACGCCCATATTCCGCAAAGGTTAGCAGGGGCACAGCCAGGACACCCACGACTAGCCGCAAAAAGTAAATACCACAATGTGATCACAAGTCTATCGGGCACATACCCAATCCCAGACAACTTTATTAATATTAGAAAATTGAAAATACGCACATTTTCTAGTTTGTCAGTAGCCCGACCCGGGGATCGAACCCGGAACCTCAAGAAGTCAAGTCCAGAGCTGGACCGCTAGGCCACACAGCTCCTAAAGATAGTAAATTATAGCTTGATACCTGTATGCGATCCTGAGAAAAAAGATTTTGACGGACGGACGGGCAATAAAGTTATCTTAAAAGAGTTCCGTTTTTTCTTTCGAGGTACGGAACCCTAAGAGCAACAAATTCCCGATTGCAAGGGCTTGTGTTTAAACGGTTACTTACAAAAATTCTAAGGCTGGATTTCACTGTCGGAGTATCAAACATATCAATATTTTTCTCAAAGACATTTTGGATATTGTAAATTTTTATTATTTAACTATTGGTCGTAGTAAGTAAATTATAACTATCAGGGGATGGGGATAAGAATATTGTCAATTTTAAAATATTGCAATAGCTTAGGTATGAACGGGATTACAATCGGTATTTAAACTCATGCACACTAAACTTAGTTTAACTAAACTCCTATTTATATATAATACTAGCTGTTACCCGCGGCTTCGCCCGCGATAAATTGAGATGTAAGCTGTCCTATCTTTCAAGTTGGATCAAATTGCACACGGTGTGAAAATTTGATTCAAATCGTTTAAGTAGTCTAGGAGCCCATCGCGGACAAACAACGTGGCACGTAATTTATATATATTAAGATTTCAATATTATCGGTGAAATCAGCCCTAAGACATTCAAACCATACTGTCTCACGGCAATAGTTGCGTAAGCTGTGAACCGAAATAGATGAGTTTGTGTAATTTGGAGCTTTGTTTTGTTAATCCAATTTGAGTTGACATTTCCCATGTTGTCGTATCTGTTACTAGCTGTCTAGACAAGGCGAGGTTCTTTATTCGACTCGTATGTGCTATGTATGTTTATATGTCACTATCGTTTTTTCCCGAAAAGTACTGATCCGTTTTAGATGAAATTTTCTTTTCAAGATTGAAGCACACGCACACGCGCACTCACAGGTAGACGCACACTTACATGCACATGAAAACGCATACGCACACACACACGTACACACATACACACACGCTTCACGCTCTCGCCCATACACACACACACACACACACACACACACACACGTCAATGTCATGACAACCTTCGTTTTCCTTCGGAACCCCAACGATTTGTTTTTTGGCGTTTAGTAATTGTAATTTTCTTTCAATTATTGCCTATGGTATATACGAAATGAAAATATCTTGTTGATGCAAACGCCATCTTCATTTCTCAAGACTAACTACTTTGTTTCCAAAGTGCGCCATCTGTGATCTTTTATTGTTATCATCAATATATTTGTTTGTGTGTGTCAAATGCATGGTTGTGTGGGTAATGTTTAATTTATTGATTTAATGTACTTTACAAGCATTATTATTGAAAAATGTTAGCGTTCTGCACTTCTCTTACACATAAACCATTAGTGTGCTAAATTTTGTTCTCCTGCATCTGCATAATTTTCGAAAAAAGGGGACCCCCCTTTTTTCGAAAAGGTTTTGGCATCTCGTACTAATATATAGATTCCGGCTTTTTAAATCAAAATAATCATCTTTCAATTCTATTGCTGCATGTGGATGTTCCTTGCATTAAAGCATACTGTTAAATCCGGGGTTGGTTTTTCTTCTATATTTGACGCGGTCTTCTGCATGCTTTGATATTTCTTAGTCTCATCTCTCTTTCATGTGAGAGGTCATCGAACTAGCGATTTGATGGTAACAGACAACCGTGGTATAGAGGTATTAAGTGCTTTCGCTGTTTTGTGGCTGTAATATAAAGCCACAAGTCACACGCTGGGTATCTGCAAGACTTTATAGTCATTTTGACAGAAATTTGCAAATATAGGCAGAAATAGGCAAGGCAATGGTTCCGTACCCTGGCAATTTGGTGCACATGACTCTAGCAGCAATTATCTTGCTAGTAATGACCTATTTCGTCTCCGCATCTCACGAGATACTAAGCAGAGAGGCAGATGATGATTCAACTCAGCAGATCCGTTCCAACACGGGAACGTTATCTTATTCTTAACAAGGAAAATGTGATTCCTAGGTTACTTCCTTGGCATATTAATATTAAGCCTTTGCTTTCGACGTAGTCTTCTTATTTTCACAGAACATAAACGTGTCATTCACAGTGGCTTTTCTGCTATGGTAATATTTTTTTACACCTATCTTCACGCCATTTCCCGTGCCAGTTAGGCAGAAAAATAAACTCAGCATCTTAGTTTCTCTTAAATTAAGTAGTTGAAATTATCTTTTTCTTTAAAAAGTAATTGTAAAAATAGCTTGACAACACAAGCTCAGATAACCTTTAGTGTCATAAAAATGTTTTCTCTTTTTACTAATTGTATTGGAGTTCTGAAAGCATTTCTCAAATCTCGAGAGACATTTCAAAGTTTCAAATTACGTTAATGTCTTATAATTAAATGTTGGAATTCTTAGGCAGTTACTTATTTGGACTGGTTGTCTTACACTTCAGTTAAATAGGTTTACTTAGTTAAATATTTAAATGAAATATGTTTCGCAGTCAAGCAAAGAAAACGAAGTTAGAACAACTTGAATGGACTTACTTGTTTTTGTATTGAAGTTTAATTTAAAATGTTTTTTAATAAATAATCAACTCAGTATTAAAACGTAATTTTGAACTATAAACTTGTTCAATGTTTAAAAATATACAGTAATAATTAAATTTTTGTTTGTGTAAGTAATAAATATATTAACTTTAATTGAAGTGAAAACTTCTTTAGCGGCGTTGTGCACTTTTTTTGAATGGGTAAAAACTTCTAAACTCGCGTCAGATCATCAGAACGTAAGACGGCGCACTGCGCATGCGCGAACAAGACGGCGCAGGTCGCGTGCGCGAGATCTAAAATAAAACAAAGATTCATTTCTGTTTTTGCATTGCTTACACATTTCCGAACAGTAAAGGATTCGCAATGGGTAACACCAGTACGAGTAAGTTAAAAAGAATTGCCTAAACTACAGTGGATTGGCCCTCGAGTTGATCTGCAGCATAATTGCAGCAGCAATAATTGTACTGTAAAGTGTAAACTGATTCTTGCTTCGAATGCTTTGCAGTTCGTGGTAGGTAGGTACTAATATTACTAATAAGGTGTACTAGTAAATTTTACGGATTGTACGATTACAATGCGAATCCAAAAATGTCCGATTAATCACAATACTATTGTACTATACCACATAAATGGTAGTACTTTCATACTGATAATTCCAAAATATCAAAAATGCACAAATTTTATATTAAATTTTTAACTTCTGGCGACCTTCCCTGAGTGCAATTCGTCTTTTTATTTTTTTATTTGTATTAATTCATAATTCATTTATTGTTCGAATATAGGTACATAGCTAGTTATTTGAACTCTATATTCTTCCTATAAGGCGTACAATTGTAAAATTAATACAAAAACAAATAAACTAATTTACAGTCAATATAAATAATAAATTTATTTAATGCAATTAAAATGAATATCTTAGAATATAAGTATCTATTTATCTTATTTTTTCGCACATATTTTACACTTACTTGAAACGAGATTAAATAATATGTTATAAATTAATTAATATATACTCACAATTCATAGTATTAATCTAAAATAAAATGTAAAAAAATAGTTTAAAATAATAAATGCATCATTCGATCTAAAAATAAATAAAGTTATTATTACAGCCTAACATTAAATTGATAATTTTATATTCATCATGCATACCAGTCACATCATATAAATTCACAATTCATAGTCTTATTATATAGTAAAAATAGTTATAAGTTTAATAGTAAATAAAAAATTGCATCAATTCAATCTAAGAAATAAAAAAAGTAATAATTACAGGTAAACGTATAATTGATAATTTTATTTTATATTATTATTACCTCTCGCACAATTTATAAAATGTCAGATAAGTACTCATTAATACTGTAGTAAGCCTTGTTACATTGAATTTTTTTGATTTCATGTTTAAAATTATTAATATTTTTAATTTGTTTCACACTAGGCGGTAATTTATTAAAAATCTTTGTTGCCATGCCACAAATATTGTTACTGAACAAAGCAGTTTGGTGTGGCAAGGCACATAAATTATGTAGATGACGATCACTCTTTAAGTTTTCAAATAACTTTAAATTAACTTTAACAAATACAGCAGTTTCGTAGATATCAATGCAATGCAAAGTTAACAGTCTATGGTTGCTAAAACATGGCTTACGACTATCTATTTTTTTTAGCTTAAATATGTTTCTTACGCATCTTTTCTGTGCTACAAATGCAGATTGTATAACAACTTCTATATGTGGCTTCCAGGACATCTTGTAATCTATAGTCACACCCAAAAACTTCGTCACTTCTGTTTCATGTAGTCTCTGATGTTTAAAACCAATATATAATGGTACTGTCAAAGCAGCACGGTTTCTAAATGTCATGAAATTAGTTTTACTGAAATTTATTTTTAAGTCATTAGTAATAAGCCATTTTATTATATTTTTTAGTGCTTCATTCATGTCCTTTTCTAAAACTAAATTATTATGATGGTGACATATTAAAGTACTGTCGTCAGCAAATAAAATCATGTGATGAGATGTTACCTTAGGCATATCATTAATCATTATAAGAAACAAGTGTATTGGGTCCTCCAATACACTACCTCGAGGAACACCAGAAACAACTTTAAGAACGTAAGAATAGTATTTGATTTCTTATCTGGTTTTACTACATATGCGCGTTATTTTTGTGAGTTGATGCCTAGTTGTCAAATAGCTCCGAATAAGATTAAGTACACTACATATAATTAACTTTTACAAAAATTATAAACATTTTTTTATGATAAACAGATAAATGCCATGACGAAACACATAAGATTCTACTTTCTATCAAACGAGGTTTGAGTAAACTTAGGGCCTATCCACATCACCACGTCACGGCGTCGTCAACTGGGAACGGCGCGGTAACGTGTAGGTACGTTCGCGTTGCCTTTTCACGCTAGTGCGCGGTATGGCAAAGTTACCATGGGACGGTGATATGTGGGTCTACTCGATGCGCTCGCTCACTCGACACTCAGTTAATAGTTCATTGTCTTAGCGATTAGTCGTGATTAGTGAATTATATTAACAATAGCAGAAGCAAAACGAAAGCCCGGTGAAGTTGTAAAAACCACGAGGTTGAAACACATTAGTCATTCCAAAAGAAAAAGAAGCAGAATACGTCTTGTGAGGTCCATACCTATCTACAAAGAAACTCGTGTCGTGTATTTTTACGATATGTTAACGCAAATTTGCATGTTACATTTATGTACCGTACCGCATTACGTCAAGATGTAGACAGGCTCTTAGCCTTAATCCTATAATTTAAAACTTTCGCGAACGTCTTTCGTCTCGATCTTGTCAGCTTTTAATGAAAAATATCGCATCAAAATGGGCCCATCCGTTCAAAAGTGATAATGCCACAGACAGACACATACACATAGATAAGTTAAACTTATAACATCCCTTACCTTCCGTCGGCAGTAAAGAAAGGACTGTTTACTCCTGTTTCTTTAATACAATTCTGGAAAATCCGACTTTGGTAGAGAGTTTGTTTTTGAAGTACGAACAATAAATAAATTGGCAAATCTATTTATATGTGTGCGGGGGTCGGGGGATATCTACCAAGTATTGACCTTCGGCAGATTTTCTTCGCAGTGATCTATGGTTTCCATAAATTATTTTATAGCATAAATCTTCTGATGAAGCTTCGAATAAATTTAACATTTTACTAGCTGACCTGGCAGACATTGTTCTGCTATATTTTTCATGTGATTTTAGTAAAAAAAAACCCTTATCACTTAGGGGTATGAAAAATAGATATTGGCCGATTCTCAGACCTCCTCAGTATGCTTACAAAATTTCATATGAATCGGTCAAGCCGTTTCGGTGGAGTTCAATCACGCACTAGAGAACGAACACACACAAGAGAATTTTATATATTAGATATTCCTGTTAAAACTTGACTAAACTTTCTCTGTTTTTCTGTGAAGTAGAAACAAACAGATGACACAGTAAATGCATAAAAACTCGAAAACCTACTGGTATCTATTTCATACTCATATTTTTTATCTGACTAACAATACTAGGTGGTAGAGTTTCGCAGCGACCAGCGCCTTAGCTATTCCTGCCGCCATAACGTCAATGCTTGCCATTAACGTGTTCCGGTTCGGAGGCTAAGGTAGCCGATAAACTTGCTTTTGCTCGAGACCCAACAGCCCGGTCTCAGGTTGGCAACGCACCATTACCACCTTTGGTATCTCTAGGCAGCGTGAATTTGTTACCATCAGGAAATTCGTCTACTTGTTTGCCTTCCAATATCATAAAAAAAAGATATATTATGTAATCTAGATTTGAAACATAATAAATAGCCCGAGTTATTTCAATTCGAATTCACTTTGTTGTTTTTATATTAAAAACACATAGTAATTAGGTTACCATTGTCAAAGAATGAGTTGTATGGAACGCTTTTGTTAAACATTTTACATTTATGTGATCAACAGCTGGATTTTAATTAACATTAGGTCCTAGACTTCTAAACACTCAGTATTGAAATTGTGTTTTCGGATCATAGTGGGGATCATAGTTGGGGACCATAGTGTTCATTATCGTCGTGTTATGATTTAGGTCTATAACCTACTGACTGCTACTAAAGCATGGTAACTTTCTTATGGTGTACATATTCCCATTAGTTGAAGATAGGTTCTTATAATTCCACAATGTGGCAAACCTATAATAGCAAACCATGCGCTTATGCAATCCTGTGCAACGATCTTTTTTATTAGGAAATAGGAAAAGAATCAAACCCGGGACCTCCTAACACCGGGACAATGTACCCAGTACCTCATAGTCAACGACAACACTAGAAAAGGTAAGACGGTAGATACTAACCAGGTCAAATTAAATATTATAATAAACTAGCTGTTACCCGCGGCTTCGCCCGCGATAAATTGAGATGTAAGCTATCCTATCTCTCAAGTTGGATCGAACTGCACATGGTGTGCGAATTTTATTATAATCGGTTAAGTGGTTTAGGAGTCCATTGAGGACAAACATTGTGACACGAGATTTATATATATTAAGATTTCAATATTATCGGTGAAATCAGCCCTAAGACATTCATCTTTACTATTTTAATTACAAAAAGCTGAAAATCGTCCTTTTTTGGCTGGCTTTCTCTTTATCACATAGTATCCTCAAAATTAGGTTTTAAATTTTCAATAATGCCCTTGTTTTTTACTTGATATGCATAATTCATTTATAACTTTATTAGTGCGTCCTATGAGGCAACCTGAAAGGGTAAACTGTTTTAGTTATAATTAAATTGAGGCTCTTATCTAAAATATTCATACCCTAATTTTGGTTTTATGATCAAAATGTTTTTGACCAACTCAAAAAGGAGGTCATCAATTCGTCTGAATGTTTGTAACGCGTTTACCGTTGATGTTTTTTTTTTCGAAAGATCATGTAATGAAGGTGGTTTTATATAAATTTTATTAAGATTCGTTAATTGGTTTCTGATTTATTCAAATAGAATTCAATTTTTTTTTAGTATTATTGCATTTAAACTCATTTTTTTTACTTTTTATGGTCTTAGATGTCATAGATCTTACGTCTGTGGTCTAACGGTTCAGGTTTGAACTTGACTTCACAAGGTGTCAAATATGATTCTCGGGTCGGGCAACCAAAGGAAATTAAATTTTTCATATTTTAATAAAAAATACTGTGCACGACGACCATAGAGAACCATAAACAACAACATCGGCGAGAGTGAAGAGAGAAACTTCACATAAACGATCTACTGAATAGTCCGAACAAAGCCTAAGCATTAGGTTTGGATAGGTAAGTCCGTTCTTGAGTTCTAAAATTACAACAAAAAGTGGCATTGATTTTTATATAATACTAGCTGTTACCCGCGGCTTCGCCCGCGATAAATTGAGATGTAAGGTATCCTATCTCTCAAGTTGGATCGAACTGCACATGGTGTGCGAATTTTATTATAATCGGTTAAGTAGTTTAGGAGTCCATTGAGGACAAACATTGTGACACGAGATTTATATATATATTAGAAATATAAATATTTCCGGACAAGTTACACAAATTGAATCTAACCCGAAAATTTGCAAATTATATGCTTGTGTAAAGGGTGTTAGTCAACGATTCTAATACATTGAATATTTAAATATATTCCAGAATAAATGTAAATGCAGACACCTAAGGGCCATACTTCACCGGGACGACATAGCGACGTGGCCAGCGACGTCGCCAACGTCGTATTGAGATGTATGACGGCTTACTCACTTGGCGACCAACTGGCGACTTTGCATCTCAATACGAACTAGTTGGCGACGTCGCTGGCCACGTCGCAATGGTGTCTGGGTGGGTTATGGCCCTAAATGTTCTTCACACAAATGCCTACCTCCATCAGGCATCGAGCCAGAGCGTCACGGTTGGTCAGTGTAGTTAGGCGTGTACGCTAGCAACTAGACCAACAAAGCGGTCAAATTATGGGCGGCTGCACAACATTCGACCACCGATTGGTCTAGCTGCTAATTACCTATTATGTCTATACTCATCTCGTAAGAGCTGTCAGGAAGGAACGCAAATTGTCCAATGTATACAGACCAACACGGTGAAAAAGAGTTTACCATAAATATCTATTTCCACTATTTTCTCAGGCTCATGTCATACGGACTCCAGGGAAATTTTGTTGAAATTAATACGATATTTTGATACCTACACAAGTGCGAGGAAAATTTACAACCTTATCTTTTAGATTTCCTTGGAGGGAAATTAAAAGAAATTTATGCACATTTTTTAACCAACTCTTGAAAGTAGGTTGATTCTCAATTGCAATTTGTTTCTTGGTTTCACGCGAGTATTTTACCAATTTTGAAAAGTTTTATTTTTTTATGACATTGGGAGGCAAACAAGCAGACAGATTTCCTGATGGTGAGAAATTCCCGCCACCTAGAGACACCAAAGGTGGTAATGGTACGTTGCCAACCTGAGACCGGGATGTTAGACCTCGAGAAAAAAGTAAGTTTACCGGCTACCTTACCCTACGGCAGGAATAGGTAAGGCGTTGGTATTAGTGACGGTAAGCCTATGCTCGCCCTTTACGAGCTGCCTGGCACAGGGAGGCAGATGGTCTATTCTGCAAAGGAGCCCGGACCAACACGGGGAAAAGCTAAATATTTTTAACCGATAGACAAAAGAGGAGGTTCTTAATTTTACTGTATGTGTTTTTGTGAGTTTATTACTTTAATAGCCAACCGATTTTGATGTTTTTTTCTAGAAAGATAGGTCATGATTCCGAGGTAGTCTCATATTAATTTTATCATAATCCGACCTGAATAATTTATGCATTATTAAGTGTAACGCAAAAACTACTAGTAGAATATAGATAAAATTACGTCGGACCATTTCGAAACCCTTTCTCGAAAAAAGAATAATAAAATGGCGACGTGGTACGCAATTCATTAGTTGGAGTCGGTTCTTGTAACTTTACTGCGCTTCATTTTTTCTTAAGGTAGGCATAGATAAGTATTTAGAAATTATCTTAAGTAAAATTTATTAAGATACTATTATTGATTTTTAGTTATACCTATTAAATAATTTAGTGTAGCAAGGTCCAAGTACTACTGCATCGGTAATGAAGTTGGCAGCAAGTAGCAGATGGCGATTGAAAGACAAAGCAGTTGCAAACGTTATAAATATAATATTATAGGGTAATTTTGAAAGGACCGGCTAAATTTTAATATATGTTGATATAGGCTTGTGTGGTAATGCACTTTAAATATTATTGTCAAATTGTAATATTTACTTTTATAAATATTCATTCAAAACAGTCCGCAAAAATGCTTCACTTGTTGTCACGCTACGTCGTATTTAGTACAAGTCATGACGTCATCAGCCTACGAAAGCGCCTGCGGGCAGTGGGAATTAGTTTTATATTTTGTTTACGTTACTTACGTTATAACCACGCATTTTGTATTTTGCATCGGATAAAATTTGTAAATTGGTATTATTTTTCATTTTATTTTTTTGTAGATCGAAAATGTTATCAATTCCGAACCGTTTCTCAAAATTTGGCTGGTACTTTAGATACCTATAGCCCTGTATATATAGCAACTGTCCTGTTGCTGTCTTACAACCGTGATTTTAGGCGGTTTGTACAACCTCCTAACTAAGAAGATAAATAAGATTGTATTTTTTTTTTTTTGTATTTATTAAAACGCATTGTTGGTCGCGAGTTAGCAGACACTAACGCCACCGACCAATTACTGCGAGGCTTGGGTTCTATTTTCCATGGGGGCAAGCTTTTGTGATGAATATCTAAATATCGTATTTCCGGTTCTGGGTTTATATTTAAAGCATTTATTCCGTGTATCTGTATAAGTATTTTTATGAAGAACTATCTTTCTTCTGACACCCACAACACAAGCATATCATTTTCTTACTTTGTGGATAGATCAATTTGTGTTATTTTTGCAGAAATATTTATAATATGATTTAATATCTGGTATGTCTGTATTCATGTAGTAAATAAATATGTGTGATAAATAAATAATGAATATTCCTGGACAAGTTACACATATTGAATCATACTTGAGTAAGCAAATGTATATGCTTGTGTCATGGGTTTAATACATATAAAATACTTAAACAGATACCAGAACAAATTTAATAAACACCCAGACCCGGAAATGCAGATATCCAAATGTTCGTCATTGAAATGCCTGCCCCCGTCGGGAATCGAGCCCGAGCCTCTTAGTTGGTCAGTGCAGTTAGGCGTGTACGCTAGCCACTCGACCAACGAAATCCTTGCATAGTATAAAACAAAGTTGCGTTTTCTGTCACTTTGTCCCTTTGTACGCTTACATTTTTCAAACTACGCAACGGATTTTGATGCGGTTTTTTAATAGATAAAGTGTTTAAAGAGAAAGGTTTATATGTATACAATACCCGTGCGAAGCGGGGCGGGCCGCTAGTATAATACAAATATCAAGATACTGAAATTTACCAAACATAAATGCCTAATTTTGCATCAGATATTCAAGAGGCTGCAAATTAATGAGTACAGAGAAATAATTTCGAATATCCAACGCTCATTATCATATCAATAGCAAAACAAGAGCTCTGTGAAACTGTGATTTCCGTTGTACATATTCACGTAACTAGAAGGGCCCTTTCTAATTTTAGATACATACATACATACATATCTTTACACCAAGTCCCTTACGGGTAGGCAGAGAGTATCGAGTGCCAGACCTCACGATCCTGACTAACCTGTCTTGCTTCCTTCACATTCATAACCCTTTTCATACAAACACGCCGGTTTCGGAGACTCTTGACACCACCCTGGGGTAATATTCGATTGATCTGATAGTGAAATGTCAGCCTTGGTCTCCCCGGGACTATTTATAAAAGGCAATATCTAATTTTAGATATTGCTTTAAAAAGTAGTCCTTTTTTATAAATAGCTTCCCAAATTGTAGGAGTAAAGTTATTTTTGTATAAATGAGATATTCCTGCGAACGTCACATTGCCTATTTCGGTAGCATGTTTGTTAATGCGTTGTTGAGGCATTGGAATGTGATAACCCCATCGGCCGGTGATGATTTTTTTTATGATATTGGAAGGCAAACAAGCAGGCGGGTTTCCTGATGACAAGAAATTCACGGCGCCTAGAGACACCAAAGGTGGTAATTGTGCGTTGCCAACCTGAGGTCGGGATGTTAGGCCTCGAGCAAAAGTAAGTTTACCGGCTACCGTGCCCTCCGAACAGAAACACGTCAACGGCTTGCCGTTGGACGTTATGGCGGCAGGAATAGGTAAGACAGGTGGTACCAATCCAGTCGAGTCGCTGCAAAACTCTACCACCTAGGAGGATGTCACGGTGTTCGTGACGTTAAGCTTATGCTCGCCTTTTACGAACTGCCTAGCAGGAAGGCAGGGTCTATTCTGCAAAGGAGCCCGGACCAACACAGGGAAAAATATAGTAGGTATATTCCACTAGTTCCACTATGCTCAAACTGATGGTAGCAGCTGCTTTCTCGAATTGACATCATTGCTTTATGGCCTGTCAAAATAGCGCCAATACTCGCTTTTGTCGTGTTCTGTGCTTGAACATGTGATGTAAGACCCGTTCTTAAGATAATAACGCTCCAGTTACAACTATGGCAAAAACACAAACGGATAAGATAAGCACGTCTTGGATAGAAATCAAAATGTTAAAGGTGCGTTGCAAGCTACCAGATTCGAAAGCCTCCAGCATATGTGTAACAATCATAGTTTCCAAACTTGAACATCACGATGGCAAGCACTGATGTAATGGTGGCAAGGAAATATAAAAAGGTGAAGTAATACTTCTGTTATGTTAATCGAAATGATGAGATTCGTCAGCGAGGGATCTTCACATGCCTTTGCCAAAAAAGTGAGAAAAAGTTTAAACTTATTAAATTAATTTCTGAGCCTTACATTTTTCAAGATGTCATAGGCACTTAAGACAAAAATGATCTAAAATAACAAAAATATTGTTTTAATTGGAACATTAAAGTAATATACTTATGTGAATACTGTACAAATTACACTACGTCGTAGAGACATTTTGATATAATGCCAATTACTGCCTTTGAAATACGAAACAAACATGTTTCTAAATAAATTCACTAGAGTTCTCATTAAAATTATTACAAGTATAGTCCAGAGAGCAGCCGCGAAATTCGGCTATAGATTCGGCGTATGGTTATCGCAACACACCTGAACGGCTGGACCAATTTTGTTAACTCTTTTTTTGTTATGTTCAGGTTAAAAAATGCGTGTACAGGGGCAAGATTATGAGACAAAATAGCCATGTACTGGACTATTACAAAGATTTTACTTTGGTCTAGTGGTCCAGTTTTAGCGTTAATATAAGGCCTCGAGTTCGACTCTTGGATCGGACAACAAGAAATGGGTTCTTTTTCCATTACTTAATAGTATCATTACTGTTACCAAGTATTGGATTTGTGATCGATTGGCGACAGCTTTGTCGCCTATTTACCTTCAGCTCATCGTGGGTGCCCTGATTGTACCTTTGCCCACCTATTCGGGGACACAAGCGTAAACATATCTACTTACATGAGAGCTCATACGATTTTAACCTTAACCACAAAAGGTACAAACCTGACTGTGTTCATGCGATAATATCTTAGTATTTTCAATCTTTCCGTAGATAATGGCTTAGTAAAAATGACTAAACAGTACTGATTTTAATGAATATCAACACAAAAGTATTTAAAAAAAGTAAAAGTATTTAAAGTTTTTAAAAATTTTAGGAGTTTTTATATTGGTTCCTATCCCGTGTTGGTCCGGGCTCCTTTGTAGAGTATACCATCTGCCTTCCTGCCAGGCAGCTCATAAAAGGCGAGCATAGGCCATTACCGTCACTAACACCGTGACATCTTTCTAGGTAGTAGAGTTCCGCGGTAACTCGCCCGGATTGTAACCACCACCTTATCTATTCCTGTCGCCATAACGTTAGTGCTTGCCGTTGACGTGTTCCGGTAAGGAGGGTAAGGTAGCCGTTAAACTTACTTTTGCTCGAGGTCAAACATATCGGCCTCAGGTTGGCAGCCCACCAATACCTCCTTTGGTGTCTCCAGGCGGCGTGAATTTCTTATCATCAGGAAATCCGTCTGCTTGTTTGCCTTCCAATATCATAAAAAAAATATTGATAGCTCAACTGGCAAAGTTACCACGCGATATAAGATAAAACAGATAATAGCAAATTATATAAATGTAGCTGGCCTGACGTTGACCTGTCCTATGATTTTTTTTTAATTAACCTCTTGTAAATAACTGATACAAAAAAGTAATTAGTAAAATTCTACCATTCTTTAAGGTAATATTACATTAACTTCAGGACCATATCTGCGAATAGACAGGCACAGGTCAAACCAGAAAACTCAGAATTAGTTGAATATACTTTTTCACAACTTGATAGGTCTCAAATCTGGCATCAAACTCGAGATCTCCTGAAGCTAACGCCAACAAATGACCACTGGCTACAGAGGCGATTAAATAAACATAATTATCTCTTTTTCAATAAGACAATAAAAGGTCATTGTAAAAATGTTTTCAAACAGAATAACTGATGTTGAAAACCATGACCTTATCGCTTATTTTTTTGACTTGCTCATGGATTAGGTGATATCAGAAATACAGATCGTCTGCAGTAAAAGCGATAATGGTGCGTTGCCAATCTGGAACTTGGTTATTCAGCCATTTGTAAGGGTATGTTTATCTGCTGCTTAATGCTTTATCTAAATGCTACATTGCAACAGCATTATAGGCGGCGCCTATTACCTATTTTAACTAATTTTCAGTCAGGTTATGTTGGTGATGAAAAAAAAAATGTTATTGATATTTCGATGAAAAATATTTTTGGGAAATGTAAAAAATAGTTTCAAATACTTACGACAACGGTTAATATATATTTGTTTTATAGGTATTAGTATTTTTTTAAAAGGAATTTAGCGCGATAAACATTACATATTTATTGGATTAAGTATGATACTTAAGTACATTTTTATTTGATTACTGGAAAATGTACATACTTAAAATAATAAAGTAAATATAAATTTATAATAATATAAAATTATTTGTAGTATTATAATATAATCAAGACGTAATTAACAACTTAAAAATAAGTTTAAATGTCACTTACCAACAATGTTCAGGTTCCTAAAACTTGTAAAACTTAACTTTTGAACTGAGTCAACTAAACTTGTCAAAATTGACTGCTTATTAAAAAAAATTTCAGCTGACAGTTGGTTACACTACAATTTTTTATCTGTGCAAATATTTCGCGCGTAAACACATCGGTATCGGAGCAGCCCGTGTATTCGCAACAGTGGCCTTTTCAAGACTGCCGCATATATAGATTCGTAACTCGTATTACTCTAGATTATTTTTGTAATTTATTATTATGGCACTTTATTTTTTGCTATTACAAATGGTAGTTTTTATTACTTCCATATTTATCGTCGTATAATCTATTTTAGACTAAGTTTTGTAAGCCTGATAGGCTGAAACACTCGTAGACTTATCCTTTCGTTTTTATTTCTATCACGCGGAATTCTTTGATTTTTTTGGACTTATTTTTAGAATATATTATTATGGTGATACTTTTTTTGCTACTGCGAACTATATTTACTTTTTAACCAAGTTAAAAAAAGAGGAGGTTCTCAATTCAGCTGGTATTTTTTTTAATGGCTAATTTGTTGCTAACCGCGAGGTTTTTACAACTTCACCGGGCTATGAATGAGCCTGTACATATATTTTTTATGTATGCACACCGATTTTTCCGAGATATCTAAACCGATTTACATACCTAATTCTTTTTTTGTTTGATGCGAAATAGCTTCAAATTGATCCCATAAAAAATTTATTCAGGTAGACCTATTAGTTTTCATTTTATAACCATTATTTTTATCTTTTTATTTTTATTAAATTAAATTATATCAGCAATAAACTAAAAAGTATTAAATAAAAATGACAACCTTAATAAAACAGTCTTCAAAACTAGAAAGTAAAAAAAAATAACGATTTAATATTAATTATATGCTACCTATTATTTATATGTCGGTACCAAGCCTTAAACTAATAATTCTATTATAAGTAAGTATTAAATTGGCTTGTCATCGACTTCAAACCTATTAGTAAAGTATATAACTAATTTTTTTTTTTACTTTTTAGTTTTGAAATCGGTTTTTGTTAAGGTAGTTATATTTAACTTGACTGCATTAATGGCATAACTCAACAAAAAAAAAGAAAAAAAGCAACTGTGAAAAGTTTCAATATGATAGCACAATCCCCATCTGAAAAAAAGTTTCAATTTGACTGAAAAATACCTATTCACAAAATTATCCGCCATTTAATGGATTCATTTGTTACAAAAAATGTGATAAATGAAGAACCACATGACCGATTTTATGCAAACTTCACATAAACGATCTACTGAATAGTCCGAACAAAGCCTAAGCATTAGGTTTGGATAGGTAAGTCTGTTCTTGAGTTATAAAATTACAACAAAAAGTGGCATTGATTTTTATATAATACTAGCTGTTACTCGCGGCTTCGCCCGCGATAAATTGAGATGTAAGCTATCCTATCTCTCAAGTTGGATCGAACTGCACATGGTGAGCGAATTTTATTATAATCGGTTAAGTGGTTTAGGAGTCCATTGAGGACAAACATTGTGACACGAGATTTATATATATTAAGATTTCAATATTATCGGTGAAATCAGCCCTAAGACATTCATCTTTATTATTTTAATTACAAAAAGCTGAAAATCGTCCTTTTTGGGCTGGCTTTCTCTTTATCACATAGTATCCTCAAAATTAGGTTTTAAATTTTTAATAATGCCCTTGTTTTTTACTTGATATGCATAATTCATTTATAACTTTATTAGTGCGTCCTATGAGGCAACCTGAAAGGGTAAACTGTTTTAGTTATAATTAAATTGAGGCTCTTATCTAAAATATTCATACCCTAGTTTTGGTTTTATGATCAAAATGTTTTTGACCAACTCAAAAAGGAGGTCATCAATTCGTCTGAATGTTTGTAACGCGTTTACCGTTGATGTTATTTTTTTTTTCGAAAGATCATGTTATGAAGGTGGTTTTATATAAATTTTATTAAGATTCGTTAATTGGTTTCTGATTTATTCAAATAGAATTTAATTTTTTTTTAGTATTATTGCATTTAAACTCATTTTTTTTACTTTTTATAGTCTTAGATGTCATAGATGTTACGTCTATGGTCTAATCGGTCGGTTCAGGTTTGAACTTGACTTCACAAGGTGTCAAATATGATTCTCGGGTCGGGCAACCAAAGGAAATTAAATTTTTCATATTTTAATAAAAAATACTGTGCACGACGACCATAGAGAACCATAAACAACATCGGCGAGAGTGAACCGACCCAAAGGATGGCACGCGTCGATACCTTACGGATACTTTGAATTCACGTAATTGTTAATGTCTTAGTAATTTTATTCCAAGTAAATAACGAGATTTTGTATAGAATTGTGAGCTTACATACTCTGTTTTGATTTGTATTGTGTTTTGAGTTGAAAAATGATGTTTTGGAATAGGTTTTACAATGTTTTATAGTGTTTTTGTGTATGTAATTTTGCAATGTTAATTTATGTGAAATTCATGTTTAAAATATTGTAATGTTGGTGTTGTAGTGTATAGATTTATGTGTAAAATGAACAAACCTAGACCGTCTTATCATAGTATCATAGACCATGGAAGTCATGTAAATAGCCAAAAAATCGGTTAAGTTTAAGTTTGGTAATAAAGTGTAAAATTTTTGGTGTTTCACTTACCCGAATGTAATAAAATTAGGATATGTTGTTGTAGGTAAGGTAACAACTGTAATGTTCATACGACCGCGCCCGTAATTTCGGGAGCGACGCGCCCTCGCGTTTTATACTGAGTTGAAGGGGGCAGAGTCGCATAAAAGCTGAGATCGCGGAATTTCGCCACCAAATGGAATCCGAGCGCAGTCGGGTGCACAACTAAGTATGCCAGGATAGATCTAGACCAAAAATTTGGTTTTCAATATGTCTGAAGCTGATATTTGTATGTTTTAATAAATGTTTAAGTATGGAATATTCCAGAATCCCGTTCCTGAAATCGTATAAATACCGGGACCGGGATTCGGGAATTCATTCGCGGTCGGTCCTCCAGAAAAGTTACTGGGAACGCTCAAGAACAAGAAGAAAACTCCCAGTGAAGTGTGAACATTCTGCGCCTCACTCTCGCTTTAGTAAACATGTAACGGTGTGTTTTATTTCCAAAAATCTCTCCAGATGGTATTTCATCGTAAAGCCCTAGGAAATCTATCCGCCTCAGATACCATTCCCAGGGATTGCATATATGCCCGGTTGGTAATAACCTTGCCACCTATCGCTTTGTGGAACTTTGTGTCTTCGGCTGGTCGTCTTTGCCCTTGTTATAACTCTGTCTACGACTTCAAGGCTATGGGCGTGAAGATACTTACTTGTTTAGCTTTCTGAATGGAGGGTTCATTGTTTCTCAACATCTGGACAGAATTCATTTGATTTGGATATAAATCCTATTAATGTTGTAAATGCGATAAGTTATGAAGCTGAATGTTTGTTACTTTTTTTACATAAACTCCTTAACGGATTTAGATGAAACTTCACAATCGTATATTTTATTCACAAGAATAACGCACAATTAACAAATATTTTTGGCTGAATTATCATAAGCCTGTGAGTCGAAGATGATTAATAAATAAATCGGTAATACATAACTCACGCTAACATTTAGGTTACGTTTTGTAGAGATTGAGAAACAATTACTTCAATTTAAATTGATTTCAGTAGTCGTGTTTGCGACAGCTATCAGTTTGGAATTGTTTAAATTTGTTGGAAACGGTGTTAATTTATCATTTCGCAATCCCATCTAATATACGAAAACTAAATTAGTTGACTGATTTTTTGAAATATTCTGCAGGTTATAATATATTATATTATATATTTTTTATGATATTGGCAGGCAAACAAGTAGTCGGATTTCCTGGTGGTAAGAAATTCGCAGTGCTTAGAGACACCAGAAATAATAATGGTGCGTTGTCAACCTGAGGCCGGAGTGTCAGGACTCAGGCCTCGAGCAAAAGTAAGCTTACCTTCTACCTTATACTACGAACCGGAACACGTCAACGACAAGAACTGACGTTATGGCGACAGGAATAGGTAAGGTCATATAAATCCGAGCGAGTCGCTGCGAAATACTACCACCTTGTCAGAAATATTAGAATAGAATAGAATAACTCTTTATTGTGCACCAAAATACATAAAAAATAAATACATTAAAAGAAACTTAAAAACTAAGTGATACACGAAGGCGGCCTTATCGCCAAAACAGCGATCTCTTCCAGGCAACCTTATGTTATGGAGACATAATAAAATAATTTTTGCACGATGTTGCTCTTAATACACAAAGAATAAATATAACACATGCAATATCAATTATAATATAATTATTTTAAAATAAAGGAAAACAAAAAGACTAAATGGATTAACTTTAATCGAGTCATATTGAAATAAATATTGTTATGTTTAATTTTAGTAAAAAAGTTTAATAATTTTACTTGCGGTAGTACTGTACAGCCACTTGCCCAGGTAGAGACCTACCATCTTACCTATTACTGTCATCATAATGACTGTCATGTTTCTATCATTGCAGGATAGGCCTTTCAACCTTGGCCTTAGGACAGCGACGCACCCATAACATCTATAGTGTCTACAAGCCACGGTTGACTCTTACTATCATGAGAGCTGTGTACTTGTTTGCTAACCTCTACATAAAAAATTCTAATATGCATTAATTGAGAGCCTTTCACTAAAAATCATTTTCTTGTTGTAAAGGGTCGTGCCAAGGAGTATATAAATACTACGTAATAAGAGGTGGATCTTCCATAGATATATAACAAACCCGAAATTTGTATGAAGTTTGGCTTAAGTGACACAAGACACTTGACAGACAAGTAACATGGTGGAAAGGTACAACCCGTTTAAGTTGAAAGTAAGTCTGAAGGCATTCAGATTCAAGGCAACTAGTGTCATATGATTTGGGTGAAAAAAAAAACAGCAAACTTAATACTTTTATTTTTTTATATAAATGTTGCGTCAAATTGGGTCGTGCTATCTTTAAGTCTGTAGTTAGTGTAGTTCCTTAAGTAATATCATAAGTCAAGATATTATGAGAAGACCTTAAGAAAAAAAAAGGTTTTTTTAATGGGGCTTGTAAATTTCTTTAAAATCATCATTATCACTAGTAAGCACATATTATTGTATCAAAGCTAAAAGGCTCAGGAGAACTTCGAAAAAAGGTTGTTTAAATCTCGAACATAATACACAGAATATTCTGCGATATTTATCAGTGTATGTCTGAAAAAAATATTGTTAATGGTATTGAAATCTTTTGTTGATAAAAACTGGTCATCTGAAAGTTAATATGATTAAATACGTTTATACGAAAGGTTAGATTTCCTTTTTATTCCAAGTTAAGCGTGGGCAGAGGCAAAGGGAATCTTAGGTTGAAGGAAAACATATTTCTTGTAATATATTTTACTTCTTCCAATCTTCTTGTAATTATGTACCATTACATAATTGTGTTTCTTCCATAAACACAATATGATCGTTAAGAGCAAACTAGAAAATTAAACTTTGAAGAAAAGGTTATGTAACTTTACTTATCAATAATTTAACAGCAAAAAACCGACTGCAATTAGTTACGAGTACAACATCGCGATTTGATAATTAATTTTCTGCGAGATATTTCATAATCCTGAAGTGAATAGCAAGATCCGATTATAAAATGGTAGAAAAAATGTCAGGCACAATCTCT
>NJDC01001701.1:8048-19892 GCA_002245475.1 Calephelis virginiensis | reverse complement strand
TTCGTGTTAGTATCGGCTTTTATGCTCGAATACCGAAACACATTTACTTGATTAAATCGTCGCATCGTGTTTAAAATAAGATACGCATCAATTCCGAAATCATTGAAAGTTTTTGCCATAATGTTTGATATACCAATTGCTGGTGCACATTCGTTAGATAAAAGGACTATGAGACTTTATCTGTGTAAATATTTAAAAAAATAGTTACATAGCTATAATTCAACGTTATTTTACCTTAAATTATTCCATTACCTTGCCTTTGTAGTTTGGAACTATACTTTCGAAACAAAGAACTTTCTTGATTCATTCTGCTTTGGATTCTAGTTCTTTCTTTCTTTCTTTAGGTTTTGGCAATCTCGTTAGTATTTTGCCATTAGTCAAGAAGAAATTTTGCATCAAATTTTATATCAATTATAATTAGTCATCAGTCATAAGTCGCATATGTCAGGCTCTTGGGTAAAACGGTGGCCTTTTTACACAAGCTCATGTAATGAATTTTGGCGGCAACGAGGAAATATATTATACGCTAATTTCTTCATGATTATTTCATTTGTGCATTTTCACTGAACAAAATTGTACAAAATGCCACCAAAATTGACTAATTTCACTCAATATTAACACGAAAAACAATAATTATGAAAAAACTTTGACCATCTTTTCTCTCGATGGCGCCAAAACACTTTTAAAATTTTGTAAAATATAGAACTCGTTTATTTTTTTAATATCAGCTAGTACAGTAGGAAACTACAAAGGTAAACTACAGGTAATGAAATAGCTAAACCAGAGGGGATATTCACTATCTTTTGAGTAATCAAGAAGATACGTAATCAGCCCTGTGCGGGGCTATTCAGTGTCTTTTGTAGTGAACATCAAATAGCTGCTCCTGTGACCAACAGAATACGATGGAGATAGCAAATATAAAACACGTCATTTGACAGCTATTTGATATACACTTTACACAGTGATTACAACTAAAAAAATACGGAACAGCCCCGCAGGAGAGAGTCAATCCGCGGTTAAGGCAAGTTTGACAGCGGTCGTCTAAAGAAGTGTCGTTCATCACTTTTTGCTCGTCATCGGTCATCTCTTGCTGCTAGAAGCTTTTCCGTCGATCAGTACGTAAACAACGTGACGCGTGTTTGTCATGTGTTTCTTAATACATAAGAAATGTCCGATTGACCATCATTCGATAGCATTAAAATCAAATATTGATCAGAAACAATAATAAGTTCAATAATTAATCGCCTCTGTGGTCTAGCGGTTCAGTTGTTGGACTTGACTGCGTGAGGTCCCGGGTTCGAATCCTGGGTCGGGTAACAAAAAAAATGGATTTTCCTAAATTTATAATAAAAAAAAGTTGTTCGAGATTGGAAATGTGCCCAGTTGGCGATAGGCTTGCCACCTATCACATTGTGGGACTTTTAGTGTCTTCGGCTAGTCGTGGGTGACCTGGTTGTGCCTCTGCCTACCTCTTCGGGGATATGGGCGTTAAGATACTTTAATTAGCCAGACCCTGAACTCAAGTTGACAACTATTTATATCGTCCCGTCGATGTTAATACAAATTTAACGATCACTGTTATCTAAATGTTCGCTTTAATCGTTTAATCGTTTGTGAACGGTTTGCAACGCAGCGCGGTCTGGTTTACAATGTAAAGAAAAGCAATATCATGGTGTTTGAGACGGCTGGTGCGAAGTGCCCACAAAATGTTCCCTCGGTACATCTCTGTGGTGAAGCGTTAACAAGAGTCCACCAATTTAAGTATTTGGGTCACATAATCACCACTGATCTCAAAGACCATGAAGATATTGAGCGGGAGCGGAGATCGTTGTCCAGAAGAGCGAATACGTTGGCCCGCAGATTTTGGAGAGCTTCTGATGAAGTTAAAATTACTCTTTTCCGTGCATTCTGCACCTCTATTTACAGTGCAGTCTGTGGGTCAATTACTCGCAAAGATGTTACAACGCCCTCCGAATTCAATATAACAACGCTCTTAGGGCTTTGTTGAGGCTGCCTCGATATTACAATGCATCAGGGATGTTCGCAGTGGTGCGAACTGACCGTTTCCACGCAACTATGCGCAAAAGGTGTGCCTCCCTGGTGCGCAGGGTGAGAGGCAGCACCAACACAGTCCTAAGTATGATTTCGAATAGACTGGACTGTCCTTTTATCAGGCATTGTTGTAGTAGACAAGTCGCAAGAAATGTCGGATAGGAAGACAGTCAATCTCAATTATTATGTAATATTATCAGTTTGTAGTATTGCATTGCTTTTATTTTTATTATTATTCTTTTTTTTAATTTTTGTACTTGAATTCTATTTTAAGTTATTTTAACATTGTATTAATTGCTTGACATTTTTAAAATCAGCTATTGTATTATAAAATCAATTTGAATCAATTATTAATTAATTATGTATTTAAAGCATGTCATTATAATAATATTATGTGTTTCTTTATTACCTTATATGAAATTTTATTTATTATTTTTATGGGTCTATGTAACCTGATAATAAACGAATTTTATTATTTATTATTAATCTTCATTTTAAGAGTAACTTTTATTCACTAATTTCGTTTTGTAAAAGGATGAGAACGTTCGCTCCATACAAGTTCAACCGAATATATACTATCATATAAATAAAACTTACGCGTCCGTTAATCTGGTCTGTTTAGTTAGCAAAAGTGATGTTACACACCATATCAACTGGCGCATAAGCTTTATTAGTGAGGGGATTATACTCTTATTATAATTGCGGAAGCTTGACCACTGAACAGATTTTGATAAAATTTTATATTTAGACAGCTAAAAACACGAGCTCACACATAGGCAAATTTGTTTGAAAAAAATCAACCCCCAACGGGCCATAACATGGGATGAACGTTTGTATGAAAATTGTTATTATTATGCGCTGACGAAGTTGCGGGCATCGATCGAAACATGGAGTATTACATAAGCTAAAATTAGGTGTTATATATTTTATTTAACAAAGTGTGGATGTACCTTTAACAAAAAGTAACATTTGATATTAAAAGCTTGTAAAAAAGCAATTTGTAACAAAGCTAAAATTTTGTTACAGAAAATACACGTTACTTTTGTAACAAACGTTACGATAGCCGGTCTCGTTAATGAAAGGATCATTTGTTTTCGTCGTCTCTCACAAATAAGCAGAGATAAAGGAACCGCAAATGAACAATCATCTCCCATTTTGTAGAGGCTCCTTCTCTTGGGACAGGTTAATGAAATATTGTTTGATAATTAAAAACATTTATCGTCTATTGTACTGATATAAATAGAGGTTTTTGATACTTCAACGGTATTTTCTCAATTCCCTAAAAACAATACATAATCAATTAATTATCTATTAGTTCTTGGAGTAGAAGAGAAGATGAGCTGACATGTCACTGTAATGTAATGTAAAACTCGCATTTTGCATTTAGAAAAGGCTCAAAGGGCTATATTAAAAGTTATGACATTTAAACCAATAATTTATCCCACTACTAAGTTATATGAATTATGCAAAATACTTTCTGTAAGGAAAATATTTATTCTTAAATACAATAATTCGCAAACACTCGATGGTTCCATATCAGGCTAACTTATTTAAGGGCAAGCGGCGTTGTGATTCTGTCTGTAATCTTGAGATATCATTTTTAAGGCATTTCTTTTATTTGAACCCATTACTTTACAACAAAATTAATAAAATTGTTAATATCTATTCCATGTCCTCTAAGCAATGTAAGTTAAAACTCAGCTGCTGCTTACAAGACCTGGGTTATGATGATGTTGAGTATCTTTTGGCTACTGCAAATTAGTAATTTTTAATATAAATTTTACAAACTATAAGTTTTTGAAGCTTTTATCATATTTTTACTCACAAACACATTGGCACGTGCACACATATACACACATTTATACACAACACACACGAACACACATAGATACATCACACACACAAACACACATACTTATAATCAATGTTATACACAACTAACCTTATTTTATAAAACCTTTAGTTTAAATATTTTGCAACAGTATTTTTATGTAATTGTTATATTAACTGTATTATTCACGAAATAGAGGTGATTATGTAATTGTTTTATACGGAGGTGGGCGTTAGTAGCTGCGTCCTTCGACTATTGCAGTTGCTACCGAAGTGTTACTGTGTAATACCATGTAAATTAGTTAAATAAAAAAAAAGTATCTTCACGCTCATATCCCCGAAAAGGTAGGCAAAGGTGCAACCAAGGCACCCACGACTAGCCGAAGACACTAAGTCCCACAATGTGATAGATGGCAAGCCTATCGTCAACCGGGCACATTTCCAATCCCGACCAACATTTTTTTATTAGAATATTGGAACAATCCAATTTTCTTTGTGTTGGCCGACCCGGGATTCAAACCCGGGACCACATGCAGTCAAGTCCAACACCCGGACCGCTAGACCACAGAGGCGATAGTTAAATAAAGATATTTATATTTGTATTTGTAATGTTAGTAGTTATGTTACGGAAGATGAGGCAAACCAGCAAGTAATTCACCTGGAAGCAAATCAACTCCGACACCAATGAACAGCTGCAACTCCAGAGATCTAACAATAGAATTATCTTCCTTTTAAAAAATCCTAAGCACATTTTAGGTCCCCGTCGTAATTTCTTATTTATGATATTGGAAGGCAAACAAGCAGTCGGATTTCCTGATGGTAAGAAATTCACGCCACCTAGAGACACCAAAGGTGGTAATGGAGTTGCCAACCTAAAGCCAGAATGTTAGGCCTCGAGCAAAAGTAACTTAACCGGCTACCTTAACCGGAACACGTCAACGGCAAGCACTGACGTTTCGGCAACAGGAATGGGTAAGGCTGTGGTACCAATCCGGGCGAGTTGTTACGAAACTCTACCACCTAGTAGGATGTCACGGTGTTAGTAATGGTAAGACTATGCTCGCCTTTTAAGAGCTGCGTGGCAGGAAGGTAGATGGTCTATTTTGCAAAGGAGCCCGGACTAACACTAGGAAAATGTTATATTAATTTGTCGGTAATCGGTTTCACGATTCCACAGTGCAAAGCAAAAACTGTTGAGTACTTGATAGTGGTAGGGGTGAAATTTAGAGTTCCGACGTGGTGTTTGGATATGGAATTAAGCTGTAGATGGTAATCCAAATTATCTACGCACTACTTTTGACGATTGCTTTAGAAAATACTAAAACGACTAACTTTACTACGCAAAACAAAAGGATTAGAAATAGTTTGGTTGCCGATAATTTAACTTGCCGTATGTGAATGCGGTCAAAGGAAATAAGCTAGAAATGGGAAGTCCCGGCCTAGGGTTGAGATCAATACTCCATTTGAGAGAGATTTCTACGTTTAAAAGCTGTATGCCATGGTCCGATCTAAAGGACTGTCTCGGCTTAAGTGAATTTGACATTTTGAGTTTTAGTTTGAAATTCAATTCCAGTTCCATGAAACTGGATGCTACTCAAAATATCGATGCCAAGAATTCCAATACTACCTGCCGCTGACACAGAACTCAAAATTTCTTAGAAAAAGTAGGTATATTAGTACATGTTAGGATGCTTTTGTACGTGGTAAAGAGGTGAATTTGTGCTACATTTTTTGTAATCATATTGAAAGGCAAACAAGCAGACGGAATTTCTGATGGTAAGAAATTCACGCCGCCTAGAGACACCAAAGGTAGTAATGGTGCGTTGCCAACCTGAGGCCGGGATGTTGGGCCTCGAGCAAAAGTAACTTTATCGGCTACCTTACTCTTTGAACCAGAACACGTCAACGGCAAGCACTGACGTTATGGCGGCAGGAATAGGTTAGGCGGTGGTACCAATCCGGTAGAGTCGCTGCGAAACTCTACCACCTAGTCAGATGTCATGGTGTTAGTGACGGTAAGCCTATGCTCGCCTTTTACGAGCGGCCTGGTAGGAAGGCAGATGGTCTATTCTGCAAAAGGAGCCCTGACCAACATAATATTGTTCCACAGACGACGTGCCTGTGGCGTAAAATGGAACCTTATAGATTCGACCTGTTTTTATTTCTAAACTATTAGGACTGCACGGTTAAGTCTCAGTAACTTGTTATTTGAACTCCTTTAACATTTTTTGCAAAAAAAACTCAATTAAATGAAACCAACGAAAATCTTTTTTACATCAAAGCTGCACGCATCTATATATCTATAGATATTATATGGTATCTATAGATATTATATGTGTATTAAGAATTGACATTAAAGCTTACTAAACATTTTTTTTTCAAAGTTAATCTGTCTACATAGCTACTAATGTTAATAATGCAGAACATGGTTTTGGCATGTAGAAAAAAGAGTAGTAGGTAATACACAACCTTGAGGAACACCAACATTCTCAACCTTGGAATCAGAACATGCAAGGTCCAAAACTATATTAATCCGATATCCCAGAAAACTGGTGATCCTACAGCACAATATCTCAAGAATCCCAAAAAATTGTAATTGGTCTGATATAATTTAACCCTGTTAGTTACTAATTAGAGAGGCCCTAAATATGTTGTATTGCAATTTATTGTTATTATTGTTGTAAGTTGTTGTACTACTAGATTCTATACTTCTTATCGTCGGTGCTTGGTGGAATTCCATTCTTGATGCAATTTGCTTAGAAACACTTGTGCTTTGCCCTGATGGTGCTTGTATAGCGAAACCGGTTGGCTAAACCATAAAAATAAAAAATAATAAAATATATTGTGGAAAGTACAAGTGTTTCTAAGTAAATTGCATGTTGTATTGCTGCTGATCGCTGTTCATAGGACTCATCATTAGGATAACAAAGAAACAAAAGAATACCCTAAAGTTTTCAAATTGAATGCTTATGTTAAAAGGGTGTTAATCAACAACAATAACACACAAAAGTACCCAGAAATACAAATAAGTATTTAGATATTTGTATTAGGGCTCCAATATTAGTTTATAATCGGGATTTTTGATTATTTATTATTATCAATATCAGTAACTCAATGATACCCCTATTATTATTCAAATTAAGTTATCTTCACGTTCATATCCTCGAAGTCTTTGACAGAGACGCAAACAAGGCACCAAAGACACTAAGCCCCACAGGCCACAATGTGATAGGTGGCAAGCCGGGCACATATCCTTTTCGAGTCTACCTACACGAGCAAAATTTTTTTTATTATTAGAAAATTGGAAAAAACACATTTTCTTTATGATGCCCGGCCCGGGAATTGAACTCAGGGCCACATGAAGTCAAATCCCACCCTTGGGCCCCTAGACCACAGAAGCGATTCATTGAATAAGCAATTATTCAAATTACTACTAAATAAAACCAACTATTCGTTCTAAGTATAGCTAAAGTGAATTGTTTTGTACACGATGCCTTCCATTTTATTTTCACAGCTTAATTTTTTTTTTAGGTTGGCTGGAAGAAATTTCTTTAGTTAGAGATAAGCTCGCCTTTTGTGCATTTTTAACTTCTCGTGTATTTTGTGTATTTTAGTTTTTGTGTGCAATAAAGTGTTAAATAAATAAATAAATATTCTCTTTTCAAATAGATGCAGTACACTATTCAAGTTTCTAGTCTGGCATGCACTTTGGTAGCGGGAAATCCATCCATACGTTTATAAACATTCCTAAACCGTTGTTAAAGCGAACCTGAATAGCCCAATCTAAACTTTTCAAAGCAAAAGGCTATTTGTTCCAGTGTCGTGTTATTTTGAAACAGATGTTTGTGATTGACTCAGTTTAAAGTCTAACACAGTGTTTTCCAAATGCCGGGTCGCGACCTGTAGGGTTAAATAAATAAATAGCCATAACGTCATGACGTATTCCGGTTCGGAGGGTAAGGTAGCCGGTAAACTTACTTTTGCTCGAGGCCTAACATCCCTTGCCAGCCTCAGGTTGGCAACGCACCATTACCACCTTTGGTGTCTCTAGGCGGCGTGAATTTCTTACTATCAGGAAATCCGTCTGCTTGTTTGCCTTCCTATAACATAAAAAAAAATATCTCTGAACAAGTAACACAAATTGAATCTAACCCCAAACTAAGCAAATTATACGCTTGTGTTATGTATGTGTATATGTAAATTTAATAAACACCCAGACCGGAAATGCAGACATCTAAATGTTCATCACACAAATGCTTGCCTCCGTCGGGAATCGAACCCGAACCTCGCGGTTGGTCGGCATAGTTAGGCATGTACGCTAGCCACTCGACCAACGAGGCGGTCTCTCGATTAATGCAATATTAGAAATTGGAATCAGATCTGTCACTTTAGGTACTCACGAACACAATACTAGCGAATTATTAAAGTTTAATTAATAATAAACATTGGATGATTTTATCCGATTCATTGAATTTGTTGTAACTAAACGTTAATCATCAGTTATTACTGTGAGTACCTAATATGACAAATCCGATTCAAATTTCCAATTTGCATTAAATCGATATTCAAGAGTAACCCTACTGGTGCCGGACCATAGATTAAATACCGCGTCGCAACATTTCGACACCGACGTGAAAACTGCAACCGCTTAGGCTGTATCTCACCATGCCGCCGTGAGCGTATCTCCTCCATCAACAGGTATTCGGATAGTTTAAACGGGTTTTTGCAACTTGAGTCAAAGTTTGGTGAAGTTGTTAGTTTTAAAAATGTAGGTTAAATAACCTAATGTATGCAGTTTGTGTTTAAAAGTGTTAAGTGGGTCTAACAAATAATTTAGACGCATTAAAATTGCAAAAAATTTTGGAAAAACAGTTGATTAGGATGCCAGCAAAAAAAAACTATGAAAATTTACACGTTTCCGTATTTGATAAGTAGAATTTGTTCGAAAATTGCAAGCTTTTAAGTGACAGAGGTCTGGCTTTACATACATAGGATCTTGAGCGATATAGACACGTATTGGACGATAACCCACGATCATTCCATTTGTTGAGGTCTATGATATCGTGTACGTGTTCTTCATTAATATATTATTAAATCTGCACAGAGGAGGTAATTCAAGTAAGTATAGTGAGATCGGAAATGTAATATCCTATTCCCTTCTTAGGGTTTCGCAGCCGAACTGCCGAAAATGAAACCGCTATATATTCTATACGCCTGTCTGTTCATCTATTCTTATTAGACAAAAATTTAAAGAAATATTTTAAGGTTATAAACCAATTTTTCACAAAGTCAATCAAAGAATAAAACATCTAAAAAAGTATAATATGCTGTAGATCTCAGAGAAAACTTTCAACAAAAATTAGTTTGAGTTTTTAAATATAGCTAATTTAACAATCTCGCAAAATGTTTTGTCATAATAAACAATAAAAACACAGTATCATAGTACCATCCAGTCAAACTAAATAAATGCTAAATCATAAATCATTTTTTTCTTGCTTGTATACATATTTTCTAATGTTTGATTATTTATAATAAAAGAAGATGAAAGTCCAAACGTTCCGCCATTTACAAGGCATGCATGTATTTTAATACAGTAAAATTGTATCTTCACGCTTATATCCCCGAAGAGATAGGTCGAGGCGCAACTAGGGCACCTACGACTAATCGAAGACACTAAGTCCTACAATGTGATAAGTTGCAAGCCAATCGCCCACCGGGCACATATTATCAAATCCTGGATAACGTTATTTTTATTAAAAAATTTAAAATACAAATTTTCTTCTTTTTTATTGCGCAACCCAGGGATCGAACCCTCAAGAAGTACCCGGGTACCTCAAGAACACAAGTCCGAGGCCGGACCGCTAGACCACAAAGGCGATTTAATACAGAATTGTTCGACTCCTAACTTTTCATTACATACTAGCTGTGTCAGCTACTTCGTCCACGTGGAAATTAACAAAAAAAATATTTGTTAATTTGCAATTTATCTAAGTTAAAAGTAGTCTAAATTACTTCTTACATCAACTACACGTCAGTGAAAGTCTCTTCAACATCCAGCCGTTTCAGAGATTGACCAGAACAAATAGATTCTAAATTGTAAAAATATTTTTTATTGTATATACCGTATATCTGTTATCTTTTATCGTTGTCATCAATATATTTGTTTGTGTGTATCAAATCGCCTCTGTGGTCTAGCGGTCCGAGTGTTGGACTTGACTGCATGAGGTCCCGGGTTCGAATCCCGGGTCCGCCAACAAAAAGAAAATTCGATTTTTCCAATTTTCTAATAAAAAAAATGTTGGTCGGGATTGGAAATGTGCCCGGTTGGCGATAGGCTACCTATCACATTGTGAGACTAAGTGTCTTCGGCAAGTCCTGGGAGCCTTGGTTGTACCTCTGCCTACCTCTTCGGGGATATGGGCGTGAAGATACTTTGAAGATACTTTGTGCGTCAAATGCATGGTAGTATGTGTAATGTTTTGTTTTTGAACTGATGCACTTTATAAACATTATCATTAAAAATATTAGCGTTCTGCACTTCTCCTACACATAAATTATAAGTGTTCCAAATTTCGTACTCCTCCGTCAGCGCAATTTTGAATATACCTATCATTATACTAAGTTTACTACCACGGAACTATTTATCGACGAGGCCAACTCGCACTTGGCTACTTTCTTATAACTGTAGTAATTCTAAGAAGCCAGTAAACTCCTGGTGGTAACATGTAATAAGTCCACAGAATTATCAATGGCTCGAGGTTCCTTGTCCACTCCGTTGTGTCAGTAACAGAGGTGTATTTTTAATATTTGAAAGGTTGCCGCCCTAAAGAAATTAACGGAAAAGTAAAATACCCACGTCAGCAATCTAATGAGTTTTCCCTTTTTTAAATACAATTTCTATTGGAATTTCGTAGCAAAATGCTGATGGCTTTTTTATATTATATGATAGCAAACGAGCAGAAGGTTCTCCTGGCGCTGAGATACACAGCCTATAGACTAGTGATAGACAAATATTGTTGGTGCGTTGTTACGTTTTTGGCATCCATCCTAGTTTATATGTGCAAAATCTACGAGCTATTCTGCACTTCACACGGAATAATACAGGGACACACACTAACGCTATGGTTGCAGGAATAGATACCGCAGTGATAATATCCCGGTGAGTTGTCGAAAAGCTTTACCATCTTGCCTTAGTCATGGTGTTAGTGTCGAACCAATTCTCGCATCTTTGAGCACCATGGTAGACAAGCAGTTGGCCTGTATTCCTGTGTTTTAGGATAAAAGACTAACACTGGGTAATCATTAACTTTATACTCTCCTACTTAAACTTGGAGGGATTCCAATAAGTCCATTTTAACTGACTTAAAACAGTAGGAGGTTATTTGCTCGACTCCTACATTTTTTTACATTTGTTAATTAATTTCTCCGTCATTTCTGAACCTATTTTAATCATATTTTATTCGAGTGAGTGTATTTCGGAAGTGGTCCTATTGCCAACAAGTCTGGATCTGATTGTGGATTCCCAGGGAAATCGAAAAAAATAAATAGTTTTTGTGTACACGGTATATAATTTACTTTTGAAATGAAAGTCCGTTCTTTGTAGTTGTAATGCGATTAAATTGTTTTAAAAGTATTTGTACTTTTTTCAAAAAACACTTAATTTAACACTCTAATACACTGAAGCCAAACGATTTCACTTTTTAACCGACACAAAAACAAAGGAGGTTCTCAATTCGCGTTATGTTTACTAGTGGTCGCCCATTGGTCGAAATAAGACCATAACAAGTTTTAATATCTTATTGATAAGAACGCCATCTTCATTTCTCCAGACCAACATTGTTTCCAAACTTTTTAGTGCGCCATCTGTGCTCTTTTATCGTATCTATAATCAATATATTTGTTTGTGTGTGTCAAATACATGTTAGTGTGGGTAATGTTTTATTTATTGATTATCAGCTTGTA
>NJDC01001700.1:68755-85419 GCA_002245475.1 Calephelis virginiensis | reverse complement strand
CATTTCATTTCATTTCATTTCATTTCATTTCATTTCATTTCATTTCATTTCATTACCATCAAACGGAAGAATTACTAATTCCAACTAAATAATTATTGTCCTAAGTCCTTGACCTGGGGTCTTACATTAAATTTTATTTAGGACCTAAATGAGACATCATCTTACGCTGTACGATTTGAACATACGCTCACACAGACACACATAAATATAAGTAAGTAAGTAAGTATCTTCACGCCCATAGAGGTAGGCAGAGGTACAACCAAGGCACCCGCGACTAGCCGAAGATACTAAGTCCCACAATGTGATAGGTGGCAAGCCTATCGCCAACCGGGCACATTTCCAATCCCGACCAACATTTTTTTTTATTAGAAAATTGGAAAAATCCAATTTTCTTTTTGTTGGGAAAAACACATTTGGTTTTGTTTTCCGACCCGGGCATCGAGCCCCATGAAGTTAAGTCCAACGCCGAACCTCTCGACTTAGATGCGAAATAAAAAGTTGAAAATAATTTTCAATCAATAAATTCGGATAAAACCCCTAGAGTGATTGAGAAAAATCATTTAACTGTAAAAAGCGCGGCGTGTTTGTTCTTTCTACACCTAATAATCGTGAACATATATTGAGTATATTTAGAATATGAGTAAAGTCAAGTATTCCATATTGGCAATACGTCTTTTAAGTTCGGATTTGATCGAAGTTAAGTGACATGTGTTGGTCAGTCTGACAAGTCTATAATGTTGACAGAAGAAGTCGGTACTTTGCGGAAATTCATATTTAAATCCAAACGCAATTATTTAATTTGCTATTTCCCGCCAAAAAGTATTGCAAATCAGGTAAACAACTTATTTGGATTTAAGTCTATATTGTGTTACTCATATAATATACGAGTTTGCATGTTAGGAGGAAGGGAGCCAGAGATAGTCTGCTTAATAAGAAAAAAATATAGTTTTAGTCTATTATATTATGTACCTGAACAAAAAAGGCAGAAAATAATTTTCTATAAATTCAAATGAAAAAATTCATTTATTAAGAAAAATAATGCTTTAACATAACAAAGAGTGTTTATTAAAATACTACGTGAAAACGAGAACACCTGTTTTTGTTGGTTTCTTACGACTCCAAATATCTTTTGTTTTTTGGACGACCTCCAAAAAGCAGTTGTGTTTATTGATGTTCTTTACAATTGTAAAATGTTTCCAACAGTAATATTAACAGTAACCGTGTGTGAAATGAGGCTTGAAGCTGTGGATATTTGTTATTTTTGCAATTTTGAAATACACACAAAGATATAATGTTTAATTCAAATCAGTTAATATGCACTTGTTATGGTAATATGTCTAATGGCCCTGTAAATTATTTGTTTGAAAACTTTGAACAGCGTAGTAACTAAGAGAAACACATTTTTAGATAAAAAATGTCATAGATTTCGACGCATAACTTACCGAACGTCATCTATACCAAATCATGGTAAAGGCTCAAAAATACAGATCTAAACAAACACACTCACACAGGAACGTCAAATTTATAACACTCCTTTTTAGTGACGGGGGTCGAAAATTTACTGGAAGCCAACATTCACACAAGTTCCTAGGCTTGACGAGTGCGCGGACTTCTAATTTCTTCTCCTAATATATAACATTCTCGTGTCACGGTGTGCGTGATTGAACTCCTCTAAAACGGCTTGACCGATTAACATGAAATTTTGTGATCATATTGAGTAGGTCTGAGAACCGGCCAACATTTATTTTTCTGATGATGAGGGTGACTCACCCCAAACGTTCACTAAAATCACATTAAAAATATAGCAGAACAACGTCTGCCAGGTCAGTTAGTATATACATAAAATTCTAGTGTCTTAACGTTCCTTCCCGTACTCCTCCGAAACGGCTTGACCGTATCTCATGAAATTTTGCGAGCATATTGAGTAGGTCTGAGAATCAGCCAACATCTATTTTTCATACCCCTAGGTGACAAGGATGACTCACCCAAGTTTTTTTAATAAAATCACATTAAAAAAAGGAGTAGAACAACGTCTGCCGGGTCAGCTAGTATATCCTTATATCGGCGTGTTTAATCTAGTTTAGTTATTTACTTAGGCTAAAGTACTAATAACATAATTTATACGTTATTCTAGTCTTGGTACTGTAGACATAAAAGTCAGTAAAGTTCCATTGGAACTGCATAAGAATTGATGTAAAAGAATACCAGTAAGCTTTCGCCGAGACCTTATTAAAATTCTATCCCAGAGGATCGTTCTTTAAATTAAATTATGGAAAGACATTCCAAGTCTATTACTAGCTTCTATTTTGTCTTTACTGTAATTTGAATTTAATTTATTTTACTTTTAAAATACACATTTGTGACTGAGTTTTTGTTCGATTTGCATATTGAGTAGATTCATGTGAATATATGAGACTTTTGCGAAGATGTCTGCAAGATAATAACTTAATCGACTTAGAAAAAAACATGAGATAATATTTCCACTCCTATGTATTTTTTATGTATTTTAATCGTGTTCTCTTTTCTGAACTGATTTTAAATCTTTTTTTTAAAGAGCCGTACTTCAGAAGTCCAAGTCCACAAAGTCTAGTTCCGATGATGAAATCCCAGCGAAATTGAAATAAAATACTTAATTTTTGTGTACGTAGATAATCTTTTCTTTTTTCTTTCTTAAGTAGTAGTATGTATATATAAGTATACTAGCCGACCCAGCAAACTTCGTATCACTTGACATTATTGAAGATCCGATAATAGCGCAGTCTGTCGGATCCAATGTAAAACATTTTAAAATCAACGAGTACTTACAAATAAAAAAATAACTAAAAAACATTTTCCGGAGGACCAAATTGTGAATCTAAACCATTCTCAAGTCCCCTTGAATACACACAAAAATTTCATCAAAATCGCTCGAATCGCCTAGGAGGAGTTCAGTGACAAACACACGAACACAACAAATATATATATTAAGATATTATATTAAGTTAATATCCTCTCTGGACTCTGTGGTCTGACGGTTCGTTGTTGGACTTGACTTCATGAGATCTCCAGTTCGAACAGGTAACAAAAAGAAAATGTGTCATTTCAATTTTCTAATAAAAATAACGTTAACCGGGATGAGATATGTGACCGTTTGGTGATAGACTTGCCACATATCACATTATGGGACCTAAGTTTCTTCGACTAGCCGTGGGTGTTTGTGTCTCTGGCTACTTCGTCGGGGATGCGGGCGGAAAGATACTTTTTTTCATGAAACATAGTATACAAAAAGTTTCAGTTTTGTTACATTAGGCATCCTTGCAGTTTGCTTATAAAATCTTACGAACGAATTAACTTTTTAATTCGTCAATGCATTCATTGTTGGTTACAATCTTTACGAATCTCCTCCAACTCAGGGGTTTACTCAGTTTGGACAGTTTTATTTAAGTTACACTATGTTTAAAGCCACTTTTTGTTGGAGAAAATAATAAAGATTATTGTTATTGTTGAAAGCTTCACAGGCTTCCCCACAAGTGTAACTATAATTAAAGTAAATGAGGAACTTAAAAAAAAACTATTGTCATATTGGCGTAAGGTGAAAATTGTATTAATTGTTATCACCTCTGTGCATTGTGATCAGCGTTGTGATTTTCGCGCCAAAAGCAATTATTTATTGAAATATATTTAATAAAAGGTAGCCTCTGTGGCCTAGCGGTACAGGTGTTGGATTTTACTTCATGAGGTCCCGGGTTTGACTCCCGGTTCTGGAAACAAAAAGAAAATGCGGTTTTTCAAAATTTCTAATAAAAAAAATGTTGCTCTGGATTGGATGTGTGCCCTGTTGGCGATAGGCTTGTCGCCTATCATATGTGGGACTTAGTGTTTTCGGCTAGTCACGGGTGCCCTGGTTGTGCCCTTCGGGGATATGGGCCTGAAAATACTTTTTTTTACTTTATGTGCTATTATTTGCATAAAATAGTTTTTATTGTGAAAATAGTAACAAAACAGCCATGCTATTTTTTCCAATTAAGTTCTGAATCTAAGGACTTGTAGAGTTAGGGCATGTAGAGTTAGGAACTTGGCTCTACATACTATCTGACAACTTTTTGATAGGCGGTGTGGGAATCGGTATTGGTAACATATTACCTCAGATCATACTTTTTTATAGATCTGAGCATTTACAAGATGTTAGGTCATTCACGTATCATTATAGGTATATATTATATAGGTCATTGACTTTTTTGGTCAGGTCTTTGACTTTTTTGTTAGGTTATTGATTTTTATGTGATAGTCCAGCAAACAAACACACAGCTCTCGTGGTAGTAAAAGTCAACCGTGGTTTTTTTTATGATAATGGAAGGCAAATAAGCGTACGGATTTCCTGATGGTAAGAAATTCACGCCACCTAGAGATACCAAAGATGGTAATGGTGCGTTGCCAACCTGAGGTCAGGATGTTAGGCCTCGAGCAAAAGTAAGTTTACCGGCTACCTTACCCTCCGAACCGGAACACGTCTTGACGTTATTTATTAGAATCTTACTAGACTTTAACCTGAAAATATTATTTTTGGTGCATTAGTTGTTATCTAAATACCTAACTCCTAAAATGCCTTTATTATTTTGAATACAGCATAATGAATTTTCTAGGTCTTGCAAGAGTATTTTTTTATAAATGAAATCGAACTATCAAATGGGGAGAGAGTACACACTCTTCTTTCTATTCTGAATTATATGGGTTTTAAAAATTGCTTTAGTACTACCAGAGCGTATCAATAATAAACATTCAAATCTTTCTTCTTTTCAAAAGAAGTTTGATATCTCCAAAAAAGAAAGCAAAAACATCTTGTTTAAATTTCAATGAATTTGCACCTTTTTATAATCATATCAAAACAAACCACGGAAATCCAGAAGCTTTTATGGAAATAAGCTCAACAAATAAGATAATAAAATTTAAAATTATGAAGCCTCCCATCAAAATCCTAACGAAGTCAATCACGAAATAAAAGAAAGAAAACATGTTTTTGCTTTTGAGCCAAGTAATAAGTAGAGATGTTACGAAAAGTGGTCAATGCGAATAATCGCAAATCGATTATTCACATTGACCACTTTTCGTATCAGATTTCAAAATGACATATCGCAAATAACATTACCATTTCGCGACAGAGACGACATTGACGTCGCCTGTGTCGATAAATACATCATTCATAGAACACGTGATAAGGTTTCTGGAATACTCTTTTTTAAATATTAAAATAAGGATGTTCACAACCATATTCCTAAAAAGGTAAGCAGAGGTACAACCAGGGCCCCTCGACTAGTTTAAGGTACTATTTAGTCCCACAGTATAATAGTAAACCTATCAAAGTTGTTTTTGAAAAAAAAAAGTCAACTTGCCAGACTCAGTAATCAAAATCGAACCTTACGTAATTAAGGAAAGGAAATTCGAAAAAAATACAGAATGTTTGTATACGTAGATGGCTAAGTTGTTGAAATAGAAGTCGATTAATTGCAGTTTTACTTTTTCTACACTAATTAAATGTAACCTTAAAGTAAGCAAATTATATCTGATACGAGACAAAAAAATTGATTCGAATTTTCGGTTATATTTTTTCTGTTGAAATATCTTTTAGGTATAGACTGATCTCTTTCAAAAAAATAGATTATCTAGTTTCTACACTATTATAGTAGTTTACAAATAATAGGTTTGTTTATTTACTGTGAAGAAATCGCGTGACAATATATATTTTTGGTATTCATCGAATTATAAAGAAACATCGAATATTTCTTTAAATCGAATTATTACGAAGGGTCAACGGCACATCCCTAGTAATAAGGCGGTAGATATAAAGTCTGTCCGTGGTAGTAAATAAATCGAATTTTGTTTGTCCTCGCATCTCAAGTCTCCTTTGTTGTGAATTCTTTACATTTTACACGGAGACTACAAGTATTCTTGGAGTTCTTATTACGTTTCTTTGTCATAGAATTATTTACGACTCTTCTTATAATGAGAGCTCTAATTAAATACTTTTTGATTTAAGACGTTTTTATTAAATTTCATATTTGTGCTTGATTATTAGACACCTTTCAAGTAATATGGTTAATTATTAAAGTATCTTCACGCCCATATCCCCGAAGAGGTAGGCAGAGGCACAACCAGGGCACCCACGACTAGCCGAAGACACTAAGTCCCACAATGTGATAGGTGGCTAGCCTATCGCCAACCGGGCACATTTCCAATCCCGACCAACATTTTTTTTTTATTAGAAAATTGGAAAAATCCAAGTTTTTTTTTCTTGGCCGACCCGGGATTCGAACCCGGGACCTCATGAAGTCAAGTCCAACACCCGGACCGCTAGACCACAGAGGCGATAATTATTATAATATTAACAATCTAATTAGCTTAATACCACTTGCACATTACCCGTTTAAATTTAGTATTAAGTTAAATTGTCAAATAAAAGATGACTTAACCCTAGTTAGACGCTAACTCAATGTTAAATACTTAACACAGGAACGTGCAAGTGGCCAATAGGCTGCGTTTCCACCAGAGATGTGCTTAATATACCTCGACTCGGTAGCTCTTCTGGTAACGATTTTATTGGTTCTTTACAAACAGACCCCTCGCTACGCATCCTCGCATATCCTTATCGCATATGGAAACGCAGCCTTAATATGACTCTTTTTAATTTGGATTTTAATTTTAAAAGATGACCCCATAATAGAAGCCTTCAACAAAATACGACTTTCATAATAATGATTGCATAAAGTGTCACAAAACGTAAGAACACTCGCGATCGAATCTGATTGCTTCAACTAAATAACGTGAACTAGTGTACAGAAGTATGAGCTAAGTGGAGGAGCAATCAGTTTAAAATTCGACGACCTTTTAAAGTATGAAGTTGCATTTCTTTAATGTTATAAAACAGCGATCAGGTACACGTTTCTCTTGATAGTAATGTTATAATGCCCATAGATGTTATAGAAGCATTGCTGTCCTGTGGCATGAACGTCAGGCACTGTTGTGCAGTTCTACTGGCTACCCTACCCACTGGACTGGAACATGGCAGTGTAATTGGCGACAGAAATAGCCAAAGCGGTGGATCCCTATCCGAAAAAGTTGCCGCACTATACCGCTAGTGGTTTAGTTGGCAATGGCCTATTAATACTTATGTTGCCAGGCAGAAAGGTAAATGGTCTTTTCTGCTGAAGGTACCTAGAACAGTGTGGACGATTTGTATTCCAGTATTGGGTTTTTCCAATTTTCTAATAAAAAAAATGTTGCTCGGGATAGGATATGTGCCCGGTTGGCGAAAGGCTTGCCACCTATCACATTGTAGGAATTAGTGTCTTCGGCTAGTCGTGGGTGCCCTGGTTGTGCCTCTGCCCACCTCTTCGGGGAGATGAGCGTGAAGATACTTTATATATGCAAGTGGCTAAGCCAGTTCAAGGTTAGAAACAAACACAAACAAACAAGGTTAGAAAATTAATATCTTAGGTTTTTTAGGGTTACAATAAACAATTATAGTCTTGTTTTCCAACCTGCCAAGTATCATCCTCAGCACCATTTAGTAAAAAAGCTTTAGATGCCTCTATGAGTCCTTGAAAAGGCGCTCAATGCTACCATAATAAATGTGAATCGTCCATTAGAGCAGTGGAAAATAATAAGAAAACGATTTTAGCTTTTCCACTCCTTTGATTTAAAATTACTTTGAGAGGAACACGATAATGTATTGGTGATACGGAAATGCTTTCAATATCACATAAAAATAGGATTTGAGAATATCAGTTCGTAGTTTAAGTATTAGAAGCGCATTTACCAAAAGATTACAGTCGAAGTAAAACTAGAATATTATGCGAAGAGATCAGTTAGTACAGTCGATTACATAATACCATGTAAGTATTTTTCGTGAAGTTTTATTTAATTAAGAACCTCTGGATTATTCACTCATTGTTTTAGCGCCAAAAAAAATGTTATACATGTAGAACATTCATTTTAAATCCTATCACATTGTGGGACTTAATGTCTTCGGCTAGTCGTTGTGCCTCTGCCTACCTCTTCGGGGATATGGGCGTGAAGATACTTTTTATTTTGTTTTATGCTCTGAATCTTAAATAAAAACCTTTTACAATGACGTTGAACATTATCTAACAGTCATATTGAAATACTACTTTTAACAATAGTGCAGGTTCTAATTGGTTATTTTTTAGATACTGCAGATACCAAGCCGACTGTGAGTAATGCTATTCAGAGCTAGGTATCTTTGAGAAGTGAAGACGAGCAGTCTATTGTCATTATACTGCGAGTTTTCAACTTTAAGTCTACAGTTACTTTTTCAGTTTGAATTGGTATCGGGCTGTTGAAAGCAATGAAATAGATGGGGATGCAAAAATAGATAAATCAATAAAGATGTTTTTCATAATAATAGAAGGTGAACATTGTTAAGAATAACATTAGTTTTTTTGCTAGTCCTACTATTTCAGATAAACCAACTGAATGAAAATAATATAATTTATCCCATTTCTGGTTCTATTTAAAGATAACGAGCACATAGATGTTTTCAAGAGATCCGTCATTTATTTTCATCAAACATTTTTAATAGCCCAGCCGCTTTTTTGTGTTATATGTCAGCAAACTCTTGCAAGCAACAACCGTGGCCTACCTTAGATGTTACAGGCGCGTCGCTGTACTAAAGCTGGAGTGGAAGGCCTATTATTACAGTCTACTGGCCCTACCAGCTAGACTTAAATATGAAAGTGTCATTATGACGGCAGAAATAGGTAAGATTCCAATCGCGGGTAAGTTGCTGTCTAGCATTCTGCCATCAGCGGTTGAACTGTGCTCGCCTCTTATGTGCTGCCTAGCAGAGTGGCAGATGTTGTATTCTACTTACTGGACCTAAATCTACCCGGGAGTCACCTATCCGTAATGCAGCAGCAGCAAAGTTAGTTTTCAAACAAAACAATCTACATTGAAATCGGTCCACTCGTTTAGGAGTTAGGATGCCAGTCTGTGGCCCACAGACAGATACACACAAAGACACCTCAAACTTATAACACCCCTCTTTTATCGTTGGGGATTAAAATTATTATGTTAAGCAATAAATGTATCCAAGTGTACATGCATTATTAGGTAGTCGGGTCTTTTTAAAACCAATTTACCAATCCAATATAACTACTGGCGTGGCTCGCTCTGATAAGTTTAATGTAGGATGAAAAATCCAGGAATAGAACCTGAGTGCAACATCCGAGTCCTCGTTGCTGGAAAGTACTAATATTTTCATGACTGTCTAAAAAAGTATTGTAAAATGTGGACGGTTTGATATAAGGTTGCAAATTTCTAAATCCAAACATATATTAGTTAGAAATATCTTGTCGTGGTTCTAATATCGAATCATTAGATTCAAATCAGTGACGTAATTATACCTTCTGGGGTCCCGTGGCAAACTCACAAGGCCCATTAAAAAAATACGTTTCAAATACAAATTATTTTATAGTCGCTTGTAGTTATATTTTTAATATCTTCGATGTACAGGATTCACTCTTTTACAGTTTTATTACACTTATATTCTGTTAGTGTAATAAAACTATATGTATTTATTATTATTTTTAATATCTATATATAAAATATAAGCAGCAAACATAGAACACCGCGTAATCAGTCACAGTGTTCGTGAATTTTAAATCAGAATTGTCGTCGTGGAAATATTAAAAAATAATAAACGTTTAATAAGAAGGCTGAAAGTGTGACCATATCTGCTTTTAAAATAAACTATACACAATGTCATCTCGACCTTAAATATACACATACACGTATACAACACATGATAAGAAGTAATCAACAATTAATACCAAGTATACAAATATTTAAATCGCACGGTAGAAATGGCCTTGCTGTCATTTTAGTGAAGCATCTGGAGAGAAACGGATGTTTTTATTTAATTAATCGAGTTGTTTATAAAACTTGTTTTCAAAACTGACAATACCAACGTTGGACGCTCTGCAAAAATATTAATAGTGTGAGTATTACAGATTTAGTATATTACTAGCTGTTTCCTGTGGCTTTGTCCGCGTTTTCACAGGAAACCGTTGAGCAATCGGGATTAAATGTTATGTTAATTTATGTTTATGTTAATTATGTTATGTTATGCCTTTATGTTAATCCAGTTCTCAATCTATCTGCGTTTCAAACTTTCGACAAATCCGTTCAGCCATTCGAGCGTGTAAGAATAACAAACATCCATACAATCATACTCACAAACGTTCGCTTTTATAATATTAATGGGGTATGTATACATGATTTGCTATCCATCAAAAGGTGTACATTAAATAGAGAATTGGTGTCCCACAGGATCATAATTAAATAAATAAAATTATTTTTTGAATAAATTACACAAATTGCTTTTTGCTTCAAAGTAAGCAAATTAGATGCTTCTGTTATGGGTGTTAGACTACGATACGATACATAGAAACACTTTAATAGATACTGAAATAAATTTAAGACCCAGACCCGGAAATACAGATACCTAAATGTTCATCACCCAAATGTTTGCCCCCGTCGGAAATTGAACCCAGTCTCACAGTTTGACAGTGGTGCTAGGCGTGTATGCAAAACCCTTGACTAACGACAACGAGGAGGTCTTGTTAATAAGTAGTGTTGTTTTCCATATATATTTAATTGTATTATTTTGTACGTCTACCTTGAACTTATGTCCACCTTGAATTTATGTTTAATGCCCGGACTGATAGTGATATTTACAAATGAATTACAGCTTGAACTGAACACAGACTCTGTTTTATCATAAAGCATTCATTCAAACATTATTTTATTCAAACATTATTCAAACGCGAAAAGAATTTATTTATTGAAATATTTATCAAAAGGTAGCCTCTGTGGTCTAGCGGTTCAGGTGTTGGACTTGACTGCATGAGGTTCGAACCCAGGTTCGAATTCCTGGTCGGGCAACAAAAAGTTGGATTTCAAAATTTTCTAATAAAAAAAATGTTGCTCGTGATTGGATATGTTGGTTGGCGATCGGCTTGCCATCTATCACATCGTGGGACTTAATGTCTTCGGCTAGTCGTGGGTGCCCTGGTTGTGCGCCTGCCTACCTCTTCGGGACCTAGTTTTTGTAGGAATCACGACGTATTGATCCTGGTGGTTCCTCGACTGATCCACTAATAGTTTGGTCATAATAATGTGGTACTAGAGTACCTACTAGACAACGGTTCAATCGTCATGCCTTACCTTACAGTGCTCGAAATTATCGTGCCCGTAATGGAGAGTAGGTTAATCACACGTGACCCAATATTTGGAAGTAGATAGAGACGCACTAGTAATATCTCTGGTGTCTGAAAGCGACGGTTATCTACTGTTTTACTATCATAAAATAACCTGTTTTTTCGCTGTTTGTCATAAAACAGGTACACTTTTATGTTTTGAATTTTTATTGGCTTGTTAACTAAAACATAATTGGTGATGTTTTTCAATAATTACTATCAACACGTAGAGGCGTATTTATCTACAAAATTGACTCTATACTGTTAGTTGGTTTTATTTAGGGGAGGATTTTTTAATAAGTCCAAGGCAATTACTTTGAAGAAACTTTTGTAACATAAAGTATTTTCTAAAAGTCTATTTCTTTCGGCTCATCTGCGCTTTAAGACTTAATTAGGTATTCATTTAGAACAAATAGAAGAAAAGCAGGAAAAATAACAATTTAATTTCCAACTTCACATAGTAAACATAGTTATTAGCCTTCAATGTCAAAAGGTTCCGCGTCGGGTTCTTTTTTAATTTTTTTTTTAAATTAAATGCCGGCTAAACCGAATTAATAGAAACATAGATACAAATGAGAATTGTAAGGATGTTTGAAAACAAGATAAACAATGAAATGTGTAAATGAAATGAAATGAAATGAAAATTATTTATTTGCGGAATATGTGTGTTAAAAAGTTGTTATAAAGATATTTAAAAATACAACATACTCTACCACATTGTGGTGTGCAAATATTTAGTTAATTTTAAGAAGTTACATATTTCTATAAAAATGTACATTTAAATCACAGCCCTTATTTACATTTTAATAAACATTTTATTTATTTATGAACACAAGTTTCATAATTTGTTATAAATTAATTTAAAGGTAGATTAATTTTTAGTCATATCTACCGTAAACTACCACCGTTTCCAAACCTAGCCCGTCGGGAGAAGAAACGGCGAAGCAAACTCCCCGGCAACCACGATTTTATTACTTAAATTAGGCTTAAATATATATATATATATATTATTTATTTACGCTTGTATGTAACACTTGTGTATGTAACATAAATCAGATTAAAACTAGCTACATTGCTCTAAAAAAATAATGCAATTATGAATATATTCTTCTTTAAATAAAGGAAAAAAAAGGAAGGCAAAGAAGTAGATAGATTTCACTGATCAAAACAATTTTGTAACTAGAAAAGTAAGCATGAAATTCGAAATATCTACCAAACCTTTCGACAAAATCATATGTATATTAAGGGGCCATGTATGCTAAAATGCGTCAGCCATATACTGTTTTTTTCATACAAAGCAATTATGGATCTTGGCGACAAAAATACACAAGATTAACATTAATATGCTTTATAAGACTAGTGTTTCCAAAACACGATTCATTTAACTTTGCTCGATAGAAAAAAATCAAAAAGTTAACCCTTTTTTGAAAGCAAAACCTATCTGTCTACTTCAATTATGAAAATATCGACACCAGATTTAACACAAACATAGATAAGTATTATACCTAAAACATAACTGTTTCAGTTTTTTATATTTTTTTTCAAATTACATTTGTAGTGTCAAAAATAGTGATTCGGCGCTTACGACATTTACTTTAGAGCGCAATATTTCATAGTAATCATGGAACGGGGGAGTGCGCTGATTGGCTGTTCTAGCTGACTAAGTATGGGGCCTTAATTCGAATAGGGCTAATTTTTGTGTTACACATAGATAATATTCTTCCTCTGTACCGGTAGGTTATTGTGCTATCATGAAAGAATCCTATGAAACTATGAAGTTTCTTTTAGAGAAGATTCAATATGACAAACATAAATAGAAAAATTGCGGGGATTTAAAAGTTGTTGCCCTTTTATTAGAATTATAACTTGGGTATTAGTATTAAAGAGTACGGGTCAAAGAATCCCGAGGATCACTGCGACCTTGACAGATCTATTGTGATCATTACAACTTGGTAAACAAAATTTTGTTGTTTTCTTTGTAAATGGGACAGTAGGGATAGGAAGAACTATTATGTTAGGAAAAATTTACCAGAAAGACAATCGCTTACTCCAGGAATAAATAATGCAAAACATGCTCCATTAGTACAACCTAAAGACATGTTTTTACCACCTCTCTTTATAAAACTTGGCCTGATGAAAAACTTTGAAACCGACGAATGAAACTGGCACTGGATTTCAATACCTAATAGAAAAAAAACTTAAAATCAGTGACGACAAGATTAAAGAGGGTATATTTGTAGGTCCTCAAATCTGGTTAATCATAAAAGATGATAAATTTCAAGAACAACTCAATGATCTGGAAAAACCAGCTTGGAAATCATTCATAAAAATAATTGAATTTTTTTTTGGAATTAGACGATCAAATGAGTATAAATCAATTGTCAAGGAACTTTTAGATAAAAATAAATCATTAGGCTGCAATATGTCATAAAAATACATTTTTTTTCAATCATTTAGACTATTTTTCCCCAAACTTGGGTGCCGTTAGTGATGATTACGGGGAACAATTCCATCAACACATTTTTATACTAGAAAAATGATACCAGGTAAAGTAGATCCCACTATGCTGGCAGATTATTATTGGGGATTACAGAGGGACGTCCCTGATGCAAAATGTAGAAGAAAATCATAAAAAAGTTCTTATATTAATGTTATAACATTGATAATAATTTATTTTGTTAAAGTAATTTGTAATTTAAAAAAAAAAACATATTACAATAAAACTTATACCGCCTTATTCCAAAACGAGGTCTAAAAATAGTACCAAGTTTAGTACCAGGTTTAAGCCATGAACTATCAAAAACGTTATTACAAAACGAGGTTTGACGCCTGTCCTTGGACTTTCTATGGTACTAAAGTTAAACCACTGCGGCCCCTAGTTTAACTTCAGTACTAACTTCAAAACGTCAAACATGGCGTCGTATTTGTTTCAAAATATTTAAATTTGATCATATTAGCTAGAAATGTATCTATGAACTCGATTGATTATGTAAGGCGGTGGTACCAATCCGGGCGAGTCGCTGCTAAATTCTACCACCTAGTCAGATGTCACGGTGTTAGTGACGGTTAACCTATGCTCGCTTTTTACGAGCTGCCTGGCAAGGAAGGCAGATGGTCTATTCTACAAAGGAGCCCGGACCAACACGGGGAAAAACTACTACTTACGCTTGTCACTCTTCCATTAGTGACCAGCACTGACTTTCTTCTGTACTTAGAAAAGGTAAAAGTTTTGACCTCTAAACACATGGACATAAATAGCTACGAAAAAAAACCATGTCACTGACGATACCAATAATTGATAGCAATACAATTATCATCATAACTATCCTAGTTTTTATACTAGTGACTTGTGAAATACAAAAAAAAGTTATGTGTCTAAAAAAAATCTCCAAAATATATAAATTATTCAGTTATCTAATATTATAAATTCGAAAGTTTGTATGTTTATTTGTTATTTTTTCGTGAAAATGAAAATTTGGCACACACATAGAGGTTAACTTCGTAATATATATAGGATAGTTACTATCATGGAAAAAAAATCTGGGGGACCAACAACAACGCGGGCAACGCCGCAAGCAAAAACTAGATTCCTAATACAACTTTTATTTTTGGTTTCATCAAGTAATATTTAAAATTCATTGCGCTGTTACTTTGTATTCGCGCAAATTGTAGCTATCACAAGTTATCGCATTATAGCTATCGCAAAGGAGACCGGACCAACTCCGGGGACTATCCTTAACAATATTGAAAATATATTCCATTTTCCTATCAAACTGTATGAATTTACTTACTCAGCATAGACTTTGGAGACAAATTTACTTTTTATCCTGCCACCTTACAAAGATTTCACAGCAGAGCTTTCATATTTTTATCTTTCATCTTTCAGACAAGGATGAAAGGTAATAGCAAAGAGACAGACAAACACACTGACATTTTAAAAATGTGTATTCTAAAATTTTTATCTTGATACTGTCCTCTTACGCCTCCGTGGAGACACATTTTAACCGGTTTCAAAAGAAGAAGGTTGTATATTCCACATCTATGCTTTTTATCCGACTTTATTGTTTTGTAAGTTTGTTACGCAGCTACACGGCCAATAGGCAAACGATTTAGACGGTTTTTTTTCTAAAAAAAAAGATAGGTTGTGTTTCCGAGATGGTCTCATAATAGTTTTATCATGATCCGACTCATCATTGAAGAGTTCGTCGAGATAAGTGAAAAATGTAAAGTGCATAACTGTAACTCTAAAAATACTGGTAGGATATTAAAATTTATGTTGAACCATTTCTGAAATATTTTCGACACCCACAATTGGCCAAAGGTACTGATTACTTAGTCACGATATGGTCAATGACAAACGTATCGCCATCCGGGCACTAAGGCTATCCCGGGCAACGTCGTTATTATTAGAAAAAAAAACAACTTTTCTTGAGTTTCACGACCCAGAAATCGAAAGAGATATCGAGACTATATGTACTAATGTACCCGTTCTTGAGTTATAAAATAACAACGAAAAGTGGTATTTATTTTTATTTATATAGACTAGCTGTCCCGACGAACTTCGTTCCACCCGTTCAGTTAGTACGAGGAAAAATAAAATATTGTTTTTACCATTTTTCCTGAAATTTTCCTTGTTTTTCTCTTCATAAGAACCTTCTTCTGACAATACCTAACACAGCAAAAAAAGAATTAGCCGAATCAGTTCAGTCGTTCGGAAGTTACGCGCTTACCAACACATTTAGCAATTCATTTTTATATTATAGATTAACCATTGGACTGCAAACAATATGTGTTGTTCTACATTAGTTTTAGCGCAGTAAAACGGCAAAAACCCGACATCGATATTTTTTAGGATTCCACCTTGGAAGTGCGCTTTTCAAATACAAAAATCGTTTTAGAAATAACGGAGAAATCGATCAACATACATTAAAATATACAGAAGTGAAACATACAACCTCCTTTTTCGAAAGTCGGTTTAAAATAGTCTTGTCTTATCCCAGGCGAATCGTCGCTGACCTCTTTCATCTGGTAATAAAATAAAATAGAAATCGAATAAAGGATGTTTCAAATTCGTAAATCGTAAAATATCGATAAAATACAAAAACGAAATACGAGTCACGACACGATCGACTTGTCCTTAACCCTGTCATCACTTTTCCCCATAAACCCTTCCATGCATACAAAAAACTTCATTTTCAATATTATCCCAAAACCAATATGTCCCGTTTAGCTCATTGATATGTATCGTGTATACTTTCTGTGGAAATAAGGTCTACTACTAGTGACCTTTTGAGACATATCAACAATTTTAATTGTTTAATTAATTCATCGGATTTATTTAGTGATTCAGTGAAAGTAATTAATTTTGATTTAGAAGAAACAAGGTCGGCGTTATTAGTGACTTTTAAAAAA
>NJDC01001700.1:38862-60700 GCA_002245475.1 Calephelis virginiensis | reverse complement strand
ACCTTATTATATCTGGTACCTGCAAATGAAAGTCCTGTCAACATCGATCCATTCGTTTCAGAGATTAGTCGAAACTAACAGACAGATAGACAAAAATAGTAAAAAAAAATTCTGGTATTTTTACCGTGTAAACATTTAGAAGTATGTAGGAAGACGCGGTTATTTAAATATTATGAACCGACATTTCATTTTTTTTATTTGTAAAGATTCATTTATAATTAAAATTACCCGCAGCTTAACTTGATTTTTTATTAGTTTTTCTTTATAGTAGTGGTCATTCGGATATTATATCAAATTTACATCTATTTTAGGTTGAGTTTAAGTACTTTTTTAACCAAATAGTCTAAATTTGATCCTGGATCTGCAAGCACATTCAATACTAATCGTGATAGACAGAGATTTTGTAATGTAGGTCTTATGGTTGGGATTTACGCGAAGTCTTCTGTGATTAAGATAATTAATCTGATATTTTTATGCCACTTTAGAATTACATATAGCCACCTCTCGGCATCTTGTTCTCTTGTCTTCAAGTTCCTTCTTTTTTACCCATCTGCCCTCGTTCAAAAGTATAATATGGTTGGCCTAATTAAATTTCAAGCTTTTGCAATATAGAAGCAGCATTCTAATGAAGCCTACTGCACAAATCTTCTGGCTACCCTACCTGGAGAGGCCGGAATATTAAAGAGTCATTATTTCGGCAGGAATAGGTAAGGCGGTAAATCTACCGGGGCATCTTGTTGGTACCAGCAATGATCTTGTTGGTAATCTATATGTTAATACGTGATGCCAAAACTTTGGACCCCTTTTTGCGAAAATTGCGACGATGCAAGAGCATAAAATTTGGTACACTTATAGTTTATGTGTAGGAGAAGTGCAGAACGCTAATATTTTTCAATATTAATACTTATAAAGTACATTAAATCAATAGATTAAACATTACACACTCTACCATGCATTTGACACACACAAAGAAATATATTGATGATAACGATAAAAGATCACAGATGACGCTCTTAAAAGTTTGGAAACAAAGTAGTTGGTCTATAGAAATGAAGATGGCGTTTTTATCAACAAGATATTAAAATTGATTATGGTCGAATTTAGACCAACGGGCGACCACTAGTAACTCATTAAACCTTTACTCGCCTCTGACGATTTGCTTTGCAACATGATCTATTTTAAAACGGAGATTTAAAGCGACACTTCCTAAATAAAAAAAAACCAAAAAGATCTGTCTGTGAAAAAAATCAAATAAGATAGTGTAATTTTAAGCGCAGTAAGATAGTTATAAAATCCATAGAAAAAGGCGTTATTTTGCGGACATTCATGCGTAAATCAAAATTAATTAATGTTATTTGGATTTAGTAATAAAATCGAATTCGATTATTTTAATTTTTAATTTCCGTTTGAAGTTACGCTTTTTAAATAAAAGTCTGTTAAAAACGACGGAGAAATCAATTAATATAAATAATAAAGAATTATATGACCAGATCATGTTACCTTCTACATTTTTCAAACTCGGTTAAAATAGTATCGCGTAGCTGAAACATTTTCTTTAGACGATGAAAATTGCAAACATAAAGTAACATAATATCATTCTCATCTATCGCACAGGAGTATTTAATGTCTATCCCGCAAACACAGTTTACGGTCTTTTTATCCCTCGAGAGTAATCTTTGGTATAACCCTTCTCCTATTTATGGGATGTGGTGTAAAAGCTATCGGGCATTAAAATTTATATATTGTGGTATCGAGCGTCCTAGTGTTAAGCTCTGTTTTAAAACATATTTCATTTTTATGTCCTTACATGCATTATAGTGTGAAGCTTAATGTCTGCCACGGTGATTGTTTTCTACTAGATTTTTAAATTCAGATTTTTATATAACTACACTTACAGCCAAGTTCAGCAGCCTTGAAAGATCGAATTCGTTTATTTTAATTCAAATTTAAAAGAAATCTTTAGCTCTTTGCACTGATAGATTACTTCGTAGATAGATAGGTAATATCTACGAAGATAGGTATTAGGTAGCCTTTCTGACAAATAAATCATGGTGGTATGAAAATTTCACTAATTAATATTATGCATGTATTGAATTATTGTATGTACTGTTATTAAATTTTTTATTCTATTAAACTTATTCTACTATCTATTTAAGTAATTCTGTGTATTAGTATCGTTGACTAACACCCATAACACAAGCATATAATTTTGCTTACTTTGGGCTTAGATTCAATTAGTGTAACTTGGTTAAGGCTATTTATTTATTTACTGTTTTGTATTAATTTACATTTATTTCTACTTTTTTTGACGCATTCCTTATGCGAGAAGCATACTACCGTAAGAGCCAACCAAGGCCCGTTGACACCATAGATGTTACATATGTGTCGTTTTCTTGGAACTAAAATATCTAAATCATGTAAGGCTACCAGCTACCTTATGCTCCGGACCGGAACACGACACTGTCATTATAGCGTCAAAGTAGATAAGGCGGTCGCTCCCGGCCTACCACTTGAATAAATATCAATCAATAATATCTTAAAATACTGTACCTTTAATAAGTATATATTTCGTATGTCGTGTATAACTGTACCTGAGCTGAAATATATAAAAAATATCGTATTTAAAGTTGCTCTGCTGTGAGAGAATACTCTACAGCAGACCCATCTGAAACTCGTATTCGGAAACTGTACAAGACATAAATTTTTGGAGAGAATCGCTGTACTAATGATGTATTTCACAGTGTTAAGTAGGTCGGATTTTTTTTAAATACGTGTTGGCCCAATTTAGGAACTGAAGTGTCAATTACTTAATAATGCGTTAAATTAGTCAAAACCGTCAATAGCTTCCGACAGATAATGTAGAATGTATCACATTCTTTGCTTGTTTTAATAATTCGTTGTCTGAATTATTTTTGCACTTTATTTAATTTCTTACATTCCTGTGATAGACTTGTTGCTTTAATATCGTTGTTTTGTTTTCATTTGTCATTGTTGATTTTTTGCACTCATTCCCAGTTCATAATGTAAGATTGTGGATTTACCTAAAAAAGTTATGGATAAAAGCAATAAAAGCTGCTTTATTTCCGTACTTTAAAGCTAACGTTTTATATAAATGATAATTACCATAAAAATCAATGCAAAGTTACCAAATTAACATAAAGCATTGGTATTTGGTATTTCAATTTTTTAAAACCTAAGTCGTTATTGATTAGAATAATTTCAAATTCTATTTCAGATACACAAAAATCTCGAGAAAAACATGAATAAAAGTAATTTTGCTCCAAACGGGATGGTCGTAACTCCACATCATTTAGCAACTCAAAGTGCTTTAAAAATATTACGAGATGGTGGTACTGCCATGGAAGCAATGGTAGCTGCTGCAGCAACTATATCGGTTGTATATCCACATGCTAGTGGCATTGGTGGGGATGGGTTTTGGCTGATTATTCCACCACAAGGAGATCCCTTAGTTATTGAAGCATGTGGACCAGCTGGAGAAAAAGTAAATTTAGATTATTTTGGAAACCTCAGTGAGATTCCAAAAACAGGTCCAAAATCTGCAATTACTGTAGCTGGTGTAGTTGGTGGGTGGAATGAAGCTCTAAAATATGCATCTGAGTGTGGTTACGGTAAATTTTCCTTATCTCAATTATTGAGTGATGCGATATCGTACGCTGAAGATGGCTTCCCTGTTACGAAAGGTCATGAAGAGTCTCTATATACATTCTTAAGCAGAAAACCCTGTTACTCCGAGGAATTTAAAAATATTTATCTACCTAATGGAGTAGTTCCCAAAACAGGAGAACGATTTTATCAAAAACAGCTAGCTAACACTTTAAAAGAACTCTCAAAGAATGGTTTACATAGTTTTTATGAAGGTAAAGTAGCAAAAACTATTGAAGAAGATATGATAAAGCTTGGAATGATATTAAACGAAATAGATTTGAATAATTACTCTCCTATGAGACGAAGTCCTCTGAGGTTAGTTCACAAATACGGAGAAATTTTGAACCTACCTCCACCAACACAAGGCCTTCTTTCCTTATCGATTCTTGGAGTACTGGATAAGTTGAATATTACAGGACATGACGAAGGAGAATTTATTCACGTGACAGTCGAAGCTACAAAGCAAGCATTCGAAATTAGAGATAAGTATTTAACAGATCCTAAATATATGAATATAGATATTGAATCCTTATGGACACCAGATTTAATATCTACTATGGCTAGTCAAATTAATTTTAAGTACGCCTCTGGTGTTGGACAAGAAAGTTGCTCAGGAGATACTGTGTGGATGGGAATAATGGATTCTAAAGGATTCTCTATTTCATATATTCAAAGTATTTACCATGTTTTTGGCAGTGGAATGCTTTTGCCCAAAACTGGAATTTTATGGCAAAACCGAGGTATTTTATTCAATTTGAAAAAAGATCACATTCGCTGTGTTATGCCTGGCAAAAAACCTTTTCATACTCTTAATCCTGCAGCTGCTTTCTTAAAGGATGGCCGAGTTATGGTCTATGGCACGCACGGCGGAGATGGGCAGTCCCAAACTCAATCTGCAATTTTTCACCGATACGTTGTCCAAGGAATAAACCTCCAACGATCTATTTCAAAACCTAGGTGGTTGTTTGAAACAAATACACTAGGTAGTGAGGCTACACTAAGAATAGAAGATGGTTTTGAAGAAGAAACATATAAATACTTGAAAGAAAGAGGTCATAATATTTTCAAAATACCTTTGTTTGAGAGTATTATGGGTGAATCTGGAGCATTAGTAAGACATCCTAATGGGATGATGGAAGGGGCTTATGATCCAAGAAGTTGTGGTAGTGCAGCTGGTTACTAATCACACTTAGTAAAGCGTCTTGATTTTTATTTCCAATTTGTTAATGAAGAGGAGCAAAGTTATATTTATAAGTAATCTTCGCTGTCGCTTTTTTTTGCAACTCCGAGAATGGTAAACCTCTAAGTGCATGGCATTATTTGTGTAAGTCTCATTCCACACTACTCTTACTTTTTATCTGAAGGTCAGTGTATTTATTTAATATTACATACATACATACATACATACATACATACATACATACATACATACATACATACATACATACATATCTTCACGCCAAGTCCCTTACGGGGTAGGCAGAGAGTATCGAGTGCCAGACCTCACGATCCTGACAAACCTGTCTTGCTTCATTCACATTCATAACCCTTTTCATACAAACACGCCGGTTTCGGAGACTCTTGACACCACCCTCGGATAATATCCGATTGATCTGATCGTGAAATGTCAACGTCAACGTGAAATGATATTTAATATTAGGATCAGAATTAATTTTTTACTTGAAAGATGATTATAATATTAATTTTTCGGCATGCACTTATTTAGTATTTAAAGTATAAGGTAAGATGACATAAAAAAAGGAAACGTTTTTATTATATTTAAAAAAGAAAAGGAAGCGACGTAGTTCCCAGTAGTTAGAAATATATGGTAAAGTAAACTTTAACTCAATAACGTAAACACAAAGATTTTTACGGTAACTTATCAACTTGAGGCTGGAATGTTAAACCTTTTTCGCGAGTACGTTTACCTATTACCCCTTACGGGAAGTTTATAGGAAGTGCTTATAAAACGCGATAATGGTAGAAGGAAAAAATATGGTATTGGTTCATATTTCGTTTGCTTGCTGTAAGAATATGGACATGCCACAAAGGGAATATTGATAGAGCAGTTTGTACCAGGCCTGTGTAATAGACTGAAATAAGTAATATTATCAAAACTAATTATTTCCTCGTGTTGGTCTTAATCTGTTGATTAGAATAGATTATCTGTCTGTATGCGAGCATAGCTTAAAATATAGGTCATCACCAACAAGGCCACTGTTGGTAGGGTGCTTTGCAACTTATTCGGGTTGGGATCCACCGTACTGCCTATTCCTGCTGCCACAATGAATCTGTCATGTTCCGGTCTGGAGGGTAGGGCAGCCGGTAGGCTTTCCATCCTTGCTTCAGAACAGTGTCGCACTTTTACAACTATAGTGTCTATAGGACGTAGTGGTATCTTTATCATCAGGAGAGCCATGTGCTTATTTGCTAATCTCTAGAATAAAAAAACTATAGTTAGTTGGGGTCAAAGTAACGAAAAAATGCTATGAAAAGAGTGGTTAGGTAGTGCCTTTGCGCATTGCTTTGCTCGTTTTGGGTGGTGTACGGAAGAGTAGTAGAGAGTTTTATGGTATTGCCAGGTTTAATGAAAAATTAGTGCATTTGGCCTCTGTTACAAAGTTATTTGGTGATAGTTACTCTATTTATTTCTTTATTTATTTTATGATATTGGAAGGCAAACAAGCAGACGGATTTTCTGGTGGTAAGAAATTAACGCCACCTAGAGACACCAAAGGTGGTAATGGTGCGTTGTCAACCTGAGGCCGGGATGTTAGGCTTCGAGCAAAACCGGCTAACTTACCCTCTGGACCTAAATATTACTTTCAAATTACAGTATGTTACTATGCTAAGCTATCCTCTTTCTTATATTAAATACCAAATTATGTATACATCCACACTTATATTATAAATGCGAATGTCTGTCTGTTGCTCTTTCAGGGCTAAACGATTTTGATGAAATTTGATACGCATATAGCTAAAACACTCAATTACAAACATAGGCTTTGTTTTCAAAAATCAACCCCTAAAGGAGTATAAGACGGTATGAATGTTTGTTAGAAAATCGTAACTATTATAAGTTGACGAAGTCGCGGTCAAACTGAACATAATAAACAAGACAAAGTCAGGTTTGTTACTACCCTTATAACACAAAAAGTGTTGGACCTATTTGAATGTTATATTGCGGTTTTTCGGATTCGTTGATCCCAAATTCTAGAATGCCCAATAAACATTTAAAGAACCGGTAAAAGGCGAGCTGTACGAAGTTTGCCGAGACAGCAAGTACATCATAAACAATGTCAGTCTTTGATAGACAAAAAGTATATCTGAATTTTTGGTATGGTGCTATTGATATCTTTAGTGAAAAAGCGAATACCTGATGGTAAGAATTATACGTCGATAGTGTGTACTACTAGAGCTCGCCTTGATTGTAGATGGTAACTTAGTAATTTGAGGCTAGCTTTTGTCGTTTATCCCAAAATCAACACATGAAAGTAGACACCATTGATATATTGGCAGGAATGTTATAGTAGTATCGAACCGAGCGAATCTCCTTTGCGAAAAAGCGAAAAAACAACCTAATCCTCTTAAGTGCGCTTAATAGATACCAAGGGGCCGAGATTCTAAACACTATATAAAAAGGTAATAAATCTGTTAATTTGTCACCGGTTGGCGCTAATACGGATGAATGGTCCGAACGCCAAGCTAAATTAAACTCTCAGAATAATGAAGTGGCCGCATTCGTCTTCATTTAAACATCTAACTTGGTTTATTAGATACATATTAAGTCGTCCAAAGTTTTGGGTTCATCGGATACTGGGTTTGTATTGAGATTGTTTGACAGTTTGGGTTTGATACACTTTATTAACTTGGGGACGCTCGGGTACTTTTTATTTTACCACATAGCTTTTAATAAATTACAGAAACTTTTACACTCGCTACTTATAGAAGTATGTTTGCAGCAATTTCAGTAGAGGTTTTACTAGGTGGTAGAGTTCCGTAGCGACTCGCCCGGATTGGTACTACCATATTACCTATTCCTGACACCATAACGTCAATGCTTGCCGTGACGTGTTCCGGTTCAGAGGGTAAGTTAGCCGGTAAACTTAGTTTTGCTTGAGGCCTAACATCCCGGCCTCAGGTTGACAACGCACCATTACCACCTTTGGTGTCTCTAGGTGGCGTGAATTTCTTACCACCAGAAAATCCGTCTGCTTGTTTGCCTTCCAATATCATAAAATAAATAAAGAAATAAATAGAGTAACTATCACCAAATAACTTTGTAACAGAGGCCAAATGCACTAATTTTTCACTAAACCTGGCAATATCATAAAACTCTCTACTACTCTTCCCTACACCACCCAAAACGAGCAAAGCAATACGCAAGGGCACTACCTAACCACTCTTTTCATAGCATTTTTTCGTTACTTTGACCCCAACTAACTATAGTTTTTTTTATTCTAGAGATTAGCAAATAAGCACATGGCTCTCCTGATGATAAAGATACCACTACGTCCTATAGACACTATAGTTGTAAAAGTGCGACACTGTTCTGAAGCAAGGATGGAAAGCCTACCAGCTGCCCTACCCTCCAGACCGGAGCATGACAGATTCATTGTGGCAGCAGGAATAGGCAGTACGGTGTATCCCAACCCGAATGAAATGCAAAGCACCCTACCAACAGTGGCCTTGTTGGTGATGACCTATATTTTAGGCTATGCTCGCATACAGACAGATAATCTATTCTAATCAACAGATTAAGACCAACACGAGGAAATAATTAGTTTTGATAATATTACTTATTTCAGTCTATTACACAGGCCTGGTAAAAACTACTCTATCAATATTCCCTTTGTGGCATGTCCATGTTCTTACAGCAAGCAAACGAAATATGTACCAACGCCATATTTTTTCCTTCTACCATTATCGCGTTTTATAAGCACTTCCTATAAACTTCCCGTAAGGGGTAATAGGTAAAGGTACTCGCGAAAAAGTTTGGAAAATTGGAAAAAATCAACTTAGCAATTAACACCAATGAACTAACAAATCAACACAGATGTTTCTGGGTAAACTGTACGGCAATTAAATATTTAACTTATAAATCCGTAATAAAGCTAGCTATAGTATCTAGTATATTTGTTAGTTCATTGGTGTTCATTGCTAAGTCGAATTCATTTTCAGAACAATCTCGACTACGTCAACATTCAAACAAGAATCCACCCGGTCATCTCAAATTTTGTAAAATCCTGATCCGTAGGGGGTTAATAAAAAGGTATAGTAGTACTATTTAAACTAGCGGTCGCCCATTGGTCGAAATCCGACCATAATCAATTTTAATATCTTGTTGATAAGAACGCCATCTTCATTTCTCAGGACCAACTACTTTGTTTCCAAATTGCGCCACCTGTCATCTTTTATCGTTATTCACAATATATTTGTTTGTGTGTGTTAAATGCATGGTAGTGTGGGTAATGTTCTATTTATTAATTTAATGTACTTTAGAAGTATTATTATTGAAAAACATGAGCGTTCTGCACTTCTCCTACCCATAAACTATAAGTGTGCCAAATTTTATGCTCCTGCGTCCACGCAATTTTCTTAAAAAGGGGACCAAAGTTTAGGCATTACATATTAATATATAGATTATGCGCTTCGGCTATATTCATTAAGCTTCGAAAATCCGCATGTATTTTAAAGATATCTATATAGAGTTGTTATTACATAATTAATCGTTTCGCTTAAATTTAGATTAGGTCAGCCAAATAGCGTAATTCAAATAGTAGTACTAAATGATGATTAAATATATATTTAATCAACACACACACACACACACACACATATATATATATATATATATATATGTGTTGATTCATAAATATATAATGTAAGCTTACATTTCAAAGTTTTATTCATTTTGACGTTAGAAACCTACCATTATAAATTCATGCCTTCGTTTTCAAACAATATACCTTCGTCATTCAAAGTTTTGGAATAAACTTCCTAAAAGAGAAAATAAAGGGATGAACATTGCGTTCATTATAAATTACGAAATCCATACCTAACATATAAATGCGAAAGACTGTCTATCTGTTACGCTATATACATTTTGATGAAACTTAATATGCATCTAGTTAGAGTCCCGAGTACGAAAATCAACCTTTAAAGAACTGTAATGGGAGTTAAAAGTTCGTTTAAAATACTTTCTTTGCTGACAAAGTCGCGGGTACACAACTAAAACTTCATACCGCGTGACATTGATAGCTTCTAACAGTTTGTATGGATTAAAACATCATTTTTCCCATTTTCATGCTGTTTTCCCGGTTTTTATTTTCATAAGAACCTTCTAACATTAACCAACACAACAAAAAAATAGCAAAATTAATCCAACTGTCCAAGCGTCATGCAATGATCCCGCAAATTGTCCTAGTAATAATCTTAATATTTATATACATAATTCTTGTGTTCCTGTGTTTGTCACTGAACTCCTTCTAGACGACTGGACCGATGTTGATGAAACTTTATGATCTACATAAACTTATCTTGTCGACCTTGAAGTGAAAAATGTATGAACTATTAATTACAACTTTTTTTATATCATTATAACCAATGTATAAAGTGATGCTTTTACATATTCTTGAAAATATTAATATTTGGAACTCTCCTGATACCTTCCAACAATTCCAAAGCTTCGCTGCTTGCTTATTGACCGCCTCGTTGGTCGAGTTGCTAGCGTACACGCCTAACTACACCGATCAACCGCGAGGATCAGGTTCGATTCCCGACGGGGGCAGGCATTTGTGTGATAAACATTTAGATGTCTGCATTTCTGGGTCTGGGTGTTTATTAAATTTATTCTGGTATCTATTAAAGTAATTCTATGTATAAGAATCGTTAACTAACACCCATAACACAAGCATATAATTGCTTACTTTAGGGTTAGATTCAATTTGTATAACCTCTCCAGGGATATTTATTTATTATTTACTTATGCTTGAATACTGTTAATATTTACAAAATTAACATTGCATTTAAATTAGGAATGTCATTCTTGTATGAATATTTACTGTGTTTAGTAATTTCGTCATATTAAAATAGAGCGGTTGATATTGAATTAACATAACGACACAAAGTAATTACGTTATTAAAAAAATCAAAATCATCTTTATTTCACGTTAACCTACAAGAGGCACTTGTGACGCGTCTATGCAATAATAAATCTACCACCAGATCTCACACAGAAAAGATCCGGCAAAAAACTCAGAGGGCTGTCTTGCTTTTTCTTTATTTTAAAATATGTATACAATATGTATGTATTTATGAAAAATCATTAGATCGTGTTGAAACTAATGTGGGATCACCGTGGAATCACGACCTATCTTTATAAAATAGAACCTTTAAATTCAGTTAGCTATTGACCGCGTAATCGCGTTACAAACATACAAAAAAATACAGTCAAATTAAGGACATTTTTCTGTTTTAGATTCGGTTAATAAAAATAAAGATGAGTGCTAACCGCTTAATTTTTTACCCGTTACATCTACATTATCTATATATTAATACGTGATGCCAAAACTTTGGAGCCTGTTTTACGAAAATTGCTCGGCATAAAAAGCATAAAATTTGGCACACATAGTTTATATGTAGGAGAAGTGCAAAACGCTAATATTTCTCAATAATAATGCTTATAAAGTACATTAAATCAATAAATAAAACATTACCCACACTACCATGCATTTGACACACACAAACAAATATATATTGATGATAACGATAAAAGATCACAGATGGCGCACTAAAAAGTTTGGAAACAAAGCGTTTGGTCTTGAGAAATGAAGGTGGCATTCTTATCAACAAGATATTAAAATTTATTATGGTCGAATTTCCACCAATGGGCGACCACTAGTACTTATAAAGAGACACGTGCGCGACGAGTGCAAAAGTCCTGGTGGTAAGACAACAATGATCTATAGATGGTATTTTTGTGATTCTGCCTTGTACCCTGAATCGGAATGTTAGGCCTAATAAATGTCCAAGTGTAGAAATAAAAAAGTACACAAATTATACTCAGTCTGAATAATTTGAAAAAAATTGAAATATTTTGAACGTTGGATTTTTTACGCTTTTGATCAGTTTCGTATTTACGACGAAATACACCACTATAAGGTAGTGATTGGGGGGTTTTGCCGTAATCGCCACGCTTGATGGGCGGGTTGGGTATCAACAGGAGGTTTTCGAGTAGCGGCCATGCACCGGAGGACGTAGTGTTGGACGAGCTCCCACCCGGTGGACTGCTGATTTTGTCAAAGTTCCGGAGAGTCGTTGGATACAAGCGCCTGGTGACCGTGATTTGTGGCGGTCTTTGGGGGAGGCCTATGTCCAGCAGTGGACGTTCTTAGACCGATGCTGATGATTATGATTATGACATTACTATATACTTATGTATTATAATAAGTAAGATTAGAAATAAGAAAATGTTTTCAAGCTAAGGTGGCCACGAAATACCGGTTGCACGAATTTGATTTTTTTACGCAATATATACTAATAAAATATGCAGTTGAATATTTGGTGAAAGGGGTAATTTTCTTTACAAAGAAAATGTAACAAGTTATAATAATATAAATTGTAGTTTTATAACATGCATTACCAACTAACCCTAAAAACTCTATAAATGATCTTAATAAGGCAAACACAAGAACTGACTTCACATTAAAATTAAAAGCCAGTTTGATTTATACAGGAGCGTTCTTTGTTCCTTCCTTATCGTTCCAATAAATCTGAATTATTGATGACTGCTGCTCAGGAAGCCAAGGTTATATTTTTAAAAGATTCTCTAATTTAAAATGTTTCCATCACAGAGTTTTCATGATTATAGAGTTGCCATTATGCGAAATAGTGGCACAAAATCTGGTAAAACTACCAAATTGCAGAAAAGACAGAACACGCCGATGAATCAATAGCAAGTCTTATTAACAAACAAAGACTAAGGTAAGAGTAAAGTTGGGTTAATAAAAGTTATAGAGTAAAGTTAGATTGATATTTACTACTAGGTAGTAGAGTTTTGCAGCGACTTGCCCGGATTGATACCACCGCCTTACCTATTCCTGCTGCCATAACGTATTTCGGTTCGGAGGGCAAGGTAGTCGGTAAGCTTACTTTTGCTCGAGGTTTAACACCCCGGCTTCAGTTTGGCAACGCACTGTTACCACCTTTGGTGTCTCTAGACGACGTGAATTTCTTACCATCAGGAAATCCGTCTGCTTGTTTGCCTTCCAATATCATAAAAAAGTATGTAACACAATTTAGTAAAGATTATAATCTCAGCTTGAACCTTGGAGTACTTTAATCTATGTTTATTAGTAAAACAAAAGTATCTTTACGCCCATATCCCCGAAGAGGTAGGCAGAGGTACAACCAAGGCACCCACGACTAGCCGAAGACACTAAGTCCCACAATGTGATAGGTGGCAAGCCTATCGCCAACCGGGCACATTTCCAATCCCGACCAACATTTTTTTTATTAGAAAATTGGAAAAATCGAATTTTCTTTTTGTTGGCCGACCTGGGATTCGAACCCAGGACCTCATGCGGTCAAGTCCAACACCCGGACCGCTAAACCACAGAGGCGACAATTATTATTATTATTAGTAACAATTATTATTATTAGTAAAACAGTTACAGAAAATGGGGTGTAATCAACAAAGTCACTCCTGGTAGAATGCTTTACTGCAGCGGTCGGCAACCTTTTGGCAGGTAAGGGCCACAAGGCGGCAAAATAAAATTAAGGTGGGCCACACTTGTGATATTTACCCTAGCAGCCAAATATACCTATGTATAATTGGTAATGTCCCATAGAAAAAATGAAAATGGGCGAAGAGAAGCGCGTTCTCTACACTATGGGCCATATATTATACGGTCAAGCGCGGAACGTTCATGAATTTATTTTGATATCTAAAACTTATTTTCAAAAAATTCACGGGCCGCAAGTAATAGGTCGGTGGGCCGCGTGTTGCCGACAGCTGCTTTACTGTAACTTGTTATTCCTGCCGCCTTAATGACAGTGTTTGGCACTACGACAGTTCCAGTCCGAAGATTAGTGTAGCCGCTGAACGTCCAAAATAGGCCTAGTTTCCCAGTCACGGGATAATGATGCACCTATAACTTCTATGGTGACTACAGGCCTCGGTTTTTACTCAGGAAAACGGTATGGTTGTCCGCTTTCTGTATCCCATAAAATATAATAAAGCAACCATTAAAATAACCACGTAATTGCTTTCGTGTGCTTGTTTTTTTTTGTTAAGATATTGGAAGGCAAATAAGCACAAGGATTTCCTGAAGGTTAGAAATTCTCGCAGCTTATAGACACCGAAGGTGGTAATGATGCGTTTCCGGGATATTAGGACTCGAGCAAAAGTAAGTTTTCTGGCTACCTAGCCCTCCGAACCCGAATACTACAACCGCAAGCATTGACGCTATGGCGGCTGGTATAGGTAAGGCAGTGGTACTAATCCGGGCGAATCATTATGAAACTACCAACTAGTCAAATGTAACTGTGTCAGCTGGTCTTTTACGAGCTGGTTGGGAAGATGGCAGATAGTTAATTCTACAAAGGAGCTCGATTAGCGTCGAAGTCATTGTCTTTGCGTCAGTTTTTTGTGATTGTCAGTAAAAATTGGAAAAGGGATAAAAAAAGAACAGATAGAAGTTCCTTTCAAGGGACTCTCTTTTCTGAAGAGGGTTAACTCGTATAATGAGTATTGTTTACGAAACTTATAGGTATATACGAGTAGTACTTAACTATTAAAATAATTAATGAAAAAAACATGTGCCGTTAAATAAATTAATCATTAGCGACGCACAAACCACATCTATGGTGTCTATAGGTCAACGATCTCTTGTAATATCAACATAAAGAATACTGTGTGCCTTTTATCACAAAAAAAAATCCATCTTGTACCAGAAATACATATATTTTAGGAACCAATAGTTATACCCGAACTCCCGATTCATTTTATACATATCAAGTTTATTTCAGACAATTTTCAGTGAAAAGTTTGACAAAAAATCTCAATCTTGTTCTTCACGGTGATTGGACACATTTCTTATACCTCGTCTATTCTTGAAGTCTGTGGCTCCAGCAGTTAATTTACCAAACGCTTTGGAACTTTTGAACAAAGTCGAAGATGATAAAGAATTTAAAAGCGCGTCAAAACTTTCGAAAATGTTCGATTGTGTCTATGACAGTGGCAATAAGTTTTGAACTCTAAAGATTGGAAATAGAACGAAGTTATTGAACACCAACGTCTGGTGTAGTCTGGTCTTATAGACTGAAATTCAATAATTTATGCTGAGAGTCAGGTATAGGTTAGATTCAATTTGTGTATCTTGTTCAGGGATATTTATTTATATTAGTAGTCGGTCGTTGATCGAAATTCGACCATAATAAATTGTAATATCTTGTTGATAAGAACGCCATCTTCTTTTCTCAAGACCGACTAATTTGTTTCCAAACTTTTTAGTGCGCCATCTGTGATCTTTTATCGTTATCATCAATATATTTGTTTGTGTGTGTCAAATGCATTGTAGTGTGGGTAATGTTTTATTTATTGATTTAATGTTCTTTATAAGCATTATTATTGAGAAATATTAGCGTTTTGCACTTCTCTTACACATAAACTATGAGTGTGCCAAATTTTATGCTCCTGCGTCCGCGCAATTTTCGTAAAAAGGGGTCCAAAGTTTTGGCATCACGTACTAATATATAGATTTGAAACATAGTTCAGTCACAAATCTGAGAGGTAAATTAATATTGAACATAATAATAATAAATAATAAATCATCTTTATTTCATATAAAGCTACAAAAGGCACTTGTGACGGGTCTACATAATACTAAATCTACCACCGGATCGGAACGCGGCCGCACACTGAGAGGATCCGGCAGGAAACTCAGCGGGCTTGTCGTTTTTTTTCTTACTTAAAATATATTTACAATAATGAATGTAATGATACATTATATATCATAAGAGATTTGCATGCAATTAATCCCAAGCAGTCAATCCTATCACATTGTGGGATTAGTGTCTTCGGCTAGTCGCGGGTGCCCTGGTTGTGTCTCTGCCTACCCTTTAGGGGATGGGAGCGTGAAGATACCTACGTGTTTTATACATGTAAAGAGAAGATAATACCACCACCAGTGGGAAATGTACATCACTGGAGGAGCCATTCAGAAATTTTCTTGAATAGGAATTAACCGACGTCCTGCCACAATTTTTTTATGATATTTGACGGCCAACAAGCAGATGGATTTCCTGATGGTAAAAAACTCCCACTGCCTAGAGACACCAAAGGTGGTAATGGTGCGTTGTCAAACTGAGGCCGGGATGTTAGGCCTCGAGCAAAAGTAAGTTTAGCGGCTACCTTACCCTCCGAACTGGAACACGTCATTACGTTATGGCGGCAGGAATGGGTAAGGCGGTGGTACCAATCCATGTGAGTCTTTGCAAAACTCTACCACCTAATAATTTGCATTATGACAGTATAATGTTTCGGTCTGGAGGAGTATCCTGTAGATTTACGCAATAGGGCTAACTCTCGGGTTCAGAATAGTGGCTCACTTATAGCAACTATGTTCTCTATTAAAATGTTTGTTTCTTACCACCAGGAGAGCCAAATTCGGTGTTATTGCATAAAAATAGCATTTAGAAAATCATTGGCTTTAGCTTAAAATTGTTTCTACTCGTCAAGCGCCTTTTTACATAAATTCTATTTTAAATTCGTCAAATACTAATAAGATTTCGTTTCGCCAAAGGTTTTGATTGCATAAGTATTCGAAGTTTCTGGTCAAGTCTGTTAGTAGTTTTAATTAGTTTACTAACTCTGATTTGTCAAATCTATAGTCCAATCAAATTACTACAATACATTTAGTTTACAAACTTATTTCAGGTAATACAAATTAGTTGGGCAGAACTGAAAAGAAAATAATGATTAGGTACTTTTTCCTAATAATGCGCTAATATTAAAATATGAATACTGTGTATCCCATGCTTGATCAGAAAATAATAAAACAATTTATTAATTGCACAAATTACTTTAAGCCATAGCACGTAATATAAAAATCATTGAATTATGAACATCGAGACATCGGGAAATCATTCAACTTCAATTTTCTTAAAGAATTCAAATTCTGAAAAATTTATGTCTTTCTTTTGAAATATTTCATTTCGCCGATCCTTTTTTATTTAATATTGTTTTAACCAGTCTCTTAAGTTAAACATTCACTCAGTGTTAATATGTTAAGCAGGTATGAAAACTGCTTAGATGCTCTTTGAAGGTACCATATCGGATAAAATGTAAATATTTTCCAACAGCAGTTTTTGCTAGTTGACTCTCAAAAAAAAATCATCCGTACCATTTTCACAATGCAGATTTTTCTGGAATCTCAATTTCTTGCAGCGCTAGAAATTTTGACTTTTTGATATTATGTGACTGATTTAAGAGATGTTAAACCACAGCTATATTAAGTTATATAAAGGTAATATTTATATAGTTTTGGTTTAACATCTCTTAAATCAGGCACATTCCGTACTACATTAATTCCTTGATTTATAAAAGGTTCTATTGCTATTTCATGAATCTATTACATCGGCCCGAAATTCCGTCACGCTGTTTCCTTGCATTTTTGCATACGCATCGCCATTTTATTATTTTGAGGTAAACGTGAATGTGCAGCTTCCCTTAAAATTAGTTTTCCGTTTTTTCTAAGTGTGACCAATTTTTTACAAATTCTTTTGTTAGTACGTCTCCAATTGGTCGTTACATTTTTGGTTTTTTATTATATTTAACGTTCATTTGTAACAGTTATATTAAATAATCTTTCTGTATTTCTCAGTTTCAACAAAACACAATCGGTCACTTATGATTTTTAATAATAAATTAGAATGTAATTACTCGAAGAGTATCCATTGCCATTAGAATAAACTGTCTGTTTTGGTGTCTGTGTTAGCGACTGACAGATAATAAATAATGTTAGAAAATAAAACATTGTTTTTCATTTCATTCGTTTATGACAGGCAAACACCAAAGGCCGTGCATTTTCATTCGTCAGAATTTTTTCTTAATTTAAAAAGAGTTCGATTCACATTCTTATTATCTTGTTTCCCCTCTTTTTTAATAGCAATTTCCATTATTAATTTTAGAGTTTATTTAAGTCCTTGAATACGTCTTTACTTTGGTATTACTTTAAGTATTGATGTTGTGTTTCTTTTATCATAAGTGATATCCTTATGTATTGTGATAATATTATGTATTGTTCCCTTTAATTACACATAAATTATGAAATCAAAATGCCAAATCCTAAAATTATCTTCTTGATGGTGTCAAAACTTTCACAACTATGTATGAATTATATTACGTTCACTTGTATCTTAATATTTCGTTGTTTTTGTTGGGTTCGTCTTCAATATCCTTTCTTTTTTAGGCCTCTGCCTCTTCTACCATAATAAAACACTTAAATCTCCAATTTTCCTTACTGTTTTATACTAATAGAGTTTATTTACAGAATCACATATTGTATACATCACTATGAAATATTTACACATTGTAAAACAATATACTCATTAATTTACTTCTTACACATTTTTTTCCTTTTTTATTTAAATTAAAATAACTGACAGGCTTGAAAATGATAAAAAATGAAATGAAATTTATTTATTTGCTGAATATGTGTATTTGAAGTTGTTACAAAAATATTTATTTATACCAACATATTCTACCACATTGTGCAAATATTTTTTAAATTTATATAAAATTATTTAGAATTGTAACATATTATGTTTTAATATTTAAAATATTACCCCGTATTGGTCCGTGCTCTTTGCAATTCAGTCCAATCCAATTGTAAAAAATCCAATTGTATGAAATTTGGCGTTCTGGCGTGAGGGTGTGGAACTCAGCTATATTAGGCAAAACTGAGTGAGTCGTTGAGCTCTACTTAGTCTGATATAATAATATAATAGTATTGTCACAATAAGTAAAAATACAATACAAATATTAGATGTTTAGAGCATTCGTCGGCTTGAGACGAAAGGTTACAGGTTCAAATCCTGTCTGGGGCGAAATTTTTTCTTTCTTTAAAAATATATAGAAATTTATCCCAAGTACAGGGCAAGTGCTAAAATAAAAATACGTTGCGACAAACGAAAGTTATGGCCATTCTAAAATGTGAATTTCATCTGTAATGATGAACTTATTTGGTGGGTACTCAGAATTGTGTATCTATAGGACATAACTACCCGCGTTAACGGGTTAGAAAGGAATTAAAAATTTCGCCACGGGACTTGAATCCTCAGTAGCTCAATTGGTTAGAGCATTCGTCGGCTTGAGACGAAAGGTTACAGGTTCAAATCCTGTCTGGGGCGAAATTTTTTCTTTCTTTAAAAATTTATAGAATACAAATATTCTTTAATGTACTGTAGCCTTGAGTAGGCCTACACAAGAATCTTCTAATGTAAGAGAGAAAAAAATAAAGTATATCTTTGTAAACATAATTTATATGGTAACAAAAATTACATGTGAATATTTATATCGACGATACTACAATTACCCGGAGTCGTAGGTCCTGGGAAACCTTATAACTGACATTTTAGAGTAGGTGAAGAGAGAGAGGCCTTAACTCTGGGTATTCTCGGTCCTGGGCGCTCCACCCCTCCTGGTGTTCCTTTGTATTGTTCCGGGGTAAACGCTCAACTGAGTGAATCCCGTCAGGCTCCAACTGGAGGGCGTTATTATAGATAGATCTCTTATATGTGCGATAGGTAGGGGTAGCATAGGTAGCCGTACCGTAGAACCCTAAGGCGGGTGTATGTTGGTTTATTAGCACTTTTGTAAATATATTGGCTAACGGTAGCCTTAAGTGACCAATTATTTATTTATTTAGTAGTTGCCTGTCCGGCAGCGTACGGACAGTGCACAGGCAAAAGGCAACCTCGCTGGGAAGGTCCCGATAGAATATCAAGTGCGGCCTCGTGTACACCCTCAACAAATCACAATCAGATCAGATCAGAAACAAATCAGATTTTAAAATAAAAGTTAGAGTACAACAGGCAGTCTTATTACAAAAATGCCATTTCTTACAGACAACTATATACTATAACTATAATAGAACAATGTGTATGTACTAAGTACTTGAAGATTTTGTTGTGGTTTAGTTATTACTATGATACTATATATAACTATGTACAGCAGTTAGTAGAAAATAAGTTAAGAATTTACATGGACTCTGCAAGATGGTATTATTTTAATTTATTTTGAAACTAGCGGCCCGCTCCGGCTTCGCATGGGTATAAAATATACATATAAACCTCTCCCTTCAATTATTTTATTAAAATCATATGAGTAGTATGCGTATGACAAAGGGATATAGGAATAGAGGAAGCGACTTTGTTTTATACTATGTAGAGGTAATGAGTTCCATAACCTAGTTGATGGTATTGTAAACGACTTGCTGTAAAAAAGTCGAATAATAAAAAAAATATATTAATTTAATAGCAATATCATATCACTAGATCATTCCACGCCTCCATCAAAACTAAATCAGAATTAATATGGTATTTCACTACAAAACATTATTAAGTAGGTTAGTTAGTGCTCATAATGTACCTTAATAGCATTTAAAGAGCTTTGAACCTGGTTTGAAGTACTCCAAGTTTGACGTGCTAATTGTTAACATATTTGAGTTTACCTTAAGCTGGGTTTATAGGAATAGCGGAAAGCGGGGCACAATAGATATTTCTTTCCCGTCTTGCTTTCTGCAGGGGTAAAAACAAATGAGAGAAGAACAATTTCTAATTTCTTTTAACCGACGGGGGCGACATTTGTGTGATAAACATTTAAATGTCTGCATTTCCGGGTCTGGGTGTTTATTAAATTTATTCTGGTATCTATTTAAGTATTTCTATGTATTAGAATAGCTAACTAACACCCATAAACAAGCATATAATGTGCTTACTTTGGGGTTAGTACAATTTGTGTAACTTGTCCAGGAATATTTATTTATTTATTATTTCTTAATCTCAAGAGTCAAGTGTCTAGTGTCAAGTGTGTGTTTTAATTTGAAGTCGAAACTGCTGAACAGATTGGAATGAATTTTGGCATCATAATTTTCAAACAGACTTTGACTACTATAAGTGCTGAATTAATATAAGTGTATCTTTGTAAAATTGAGGTTGTGAATTGGAGATATGCAGAAAACAAATCGGAATAGAATAAAAAACAATAAATCTTAAATGATTGATATATTAATAGAAGAAGGCGTTACTTTGCGGAAATCCATACTTAAATCTAAATAAAACTATTTAATTTGCAATTTTCCTCCAAAAAAATTTATACGTATTATTGCGTAACAAAACAGACAAAATAGTGCGCTAAGAATGAATTGGACTTACCGGAAGCTAAAACTCCCAAACACATCCAGCTCTACACAATACACACCACTAAACTGTTTTAGTAGAACCAACAGTACACATACTACTACAAACTCAACGTACGTTTCACTTCGTAACCGAAGCATCATCAGGAGGATTCGACTGCACTCCACAAAGGTCGAGCAGATACTGGCGCGCGCGCATGCGACTCGCTCTATTTATAAGTTTTCGCGAGTTCGCGTGCGGGTGTGCTTTAGTGAGTACGCGTGGTGGGGGTTGTTGTTAAACATGTGTAGCAGGGGTGAATTAGTCAAATTTGTTTGTTCGTTTAACAGTGTAATTGAGTCTTCGTTATTACATTTAATCATTTCTAGTTGTTCTAGTATATTTAATTTTAATCCTTTATTACAGGTATGGAGTAATTCAAAAGTATGAAAGTATGATCTGCTACCAACGTATGCCCAGTGTCTATAAGATGTTTTTCAAAATGCGATTTATCTGGACGAATGTTTTTGACAGCCGATTTGTGTTTCTTGTAACGAGACTCAAAACTACGACCAGTTTGACCAACGTATACACTGTTGCATTTAGAACAATGTAGTTTATAGATTCCTGATTTACATTTTTTCTCAATTTTATCTTTAACGTTGCATAATATGTTTCTTAATGAATTTTGGGTTCTAAATGCAACATTGATATTATTACGTTTTAAATGTCGCTGAACTTTTTCAGAAGCTCGTCCTACGTAGGTCAA
>NJDC01001700.1:0-24039 GCA_002245475.1 Calephelis virginiensis | reverse complement strand
CAGCTGGTGTTAAAAAAACCTGCATCAGCAACAACCCTGCTTTGCAGTACAAACAACATATTAATTGGCAAATCTCTTTGTATGTATGCTTTGTTGTAATTCTTTTAAAAATGAATTTTGGTAAAACAAATTAAAAACATGAAATATTAATTTTAATACTTAATGAAGTGGCATATGAAGGATTCTATGAATTGTTTTCTGTGTACTATTTTAAAATCAATGAATAATTTAAAATACGTATAGCGATTCAAAGAAATATCTAGTTTATTTCTGACATTTCAAGTAACAATGAGCTGAGTTTTATAAATGATCTCCTTCTAAGTAGACTGCATCGTCTATTGTGTGACACAGTCGCTACACAACTCTGCGCCTTGTGGGGGACGTGAATCGTAGACTTAAATAATATAAAAATTGTCATGTTGCTATCTTGCAGTATTATAATGGAAAAAATATGAGCGTGTACTTATGTACGCGCGTGAGAAGTTATACCTGATTATGGCATTATCAAAAAAAGACGGGTAGCATTTTGGGAGTGCCGGCAGAAGTAAAAACTTGAATATTACCGTTGTGCATTTTTGATATTTTGGAATGGTTAGGGAATAATTTTGCACGAATTGCTTTATTTATCAGTATGAAAGTACTATCATTTATGTGGTATATTACCATAGTCTTGTGCTTAATCGGACATTTTTGGGTTCGCACTGTAATCGTACAATCCGTAAAATGTACTAGTACACCTTATTAGTACTATTAGTACCTACCTATTAGTACTCTGTGTTAAACCATGAAACTTTAGTAATCTACCTACCTACAAGTACGGCCACTTCATAGTTTACCTCGGCCAGTTAAAATAGTATTACTAATGAGATAAAATATGATGAAATATTTAATTTTTCGAACTTATACATAATCCAATTCAATCAGATATATATGTGTATATCGATTTTCCTTCTACTATTATTTCCTTTGTCAAACTTATTTTTTTTTCGAAAACAGCTAAACTTCTTCACAATGTTATACTGTAATTTCTATTAACTGAGTAACTATGATATACCCACAAGTCGCAAACAAATTAAAAGATGTTTTGCTAATCTACCACAAACTGCAAAGCATTCAAAGCAAGAAACAGTTTACTTTTTTTTTCGAAATGACTAATGTTGTGTACGTCTAAAGACTTTTACAACGTCACCGGGCTAAAGGGCAAGCAGAGTGCTCAGCCAGAGATTGAATTTTGGGTGGGGCCTAGGATTCCCCTCCCTAAGGGTGTATCCTGTGAGACCGTACCTCGACTTAGCACGATCTTGGTTTGTTTCCGAAGAGGATATCGTGGCTGTGTTCCGCCTAGGGCGGAACAAGTGTCTTTGCCGCCCCCGGCGGCGGCGGTGTCGCGAGTTTGTATGTGTGTGTAGTGTTGTAAGAGGCGTTTGCGTCGGTGATTGAGTCCTCTGGGTCTAAAATCACGTAACGGGGCTTCCGGCGAAGTGGAGGTGGGTCCGTCTTGGGGACATAATCAATGGCTGCTGCCATCAGAGGGTTCGGGTGATTTTCTAGCTTAGAAAAATATGTTAGGGAGAGTTCTTGGAAGTGCTTCGCTATGCTGGGCAAAAAATCTACGTTGCGCATGTACCACGGTGCGCCGGTAGCTAGTCGTAAGAACTTATTCTGAACAACTTGTAGTGGGTACAGGGTTCTCTTAGGTAGATGAGCGAATGCTACGCTTGCATATGACAGTATGACTCGTATGCTAGTTTTATAAAGTGTCAACTTATTTCTAAGTGACACTTTACTGTTTTTGTTCAGACCAACAGTTTACGCTTTACTGTACAATTATTTAATACTGCAAATCAAGCGCTGAATGAAAATAAGTTCATCTGTAACGTTGAACTCATTTAGTAGATACTCAGAACTGTGTAGATGGACACAACTACCCGAGTTAATATTAAAGAAGGGAATTAAAAATTTTGCCACAAGACTTGAATCCTCAGTAGCTCAAATAGGTAGAGAATTCGTCGGCTCGAGACAAAAGGTTACAAGTTCAAATCCTCTCTGGGGCGATTTTTTTTCATTCTTTAAAATTTATAGAAATGTCATGTAACTTAACCTGTGCTCTTCGAGCTGCCTGACAGAGCTGCACATGGTCTATTCTTCTAAGAAGCCCTGGCCAATACGGGGAATTCATTAATATTTATAACATTTATAAACATACAAATTAAGTTCCATTTTTCTCACATTTATTCAAAAAACGAATAAGTTCTATGACATACAACTTATTCTTAAGATGTTATTCAATTTTTTAATGAAATATCGAAAAACATGCTTTTTGTTAATTCGTTTTTTAATGAACGTACGATTTGTTTTAAATCCTATGAACATTTTGAAACATATATCAAACAATAATTGTAGAACGTCAATAATCTCCAAGAATATGCAATACTAAACCATAAATTGCAGTATTGGCACCTGCCAGCATCAAATCATGTACAAATAGAACCCATCCGCTTTAAGTTCCGTAGTGTAACCGGAGAGACGCCCGTCAAGGAACCCAGGTACTCCCACATCTCGTTCCTGTGCACGATACACGCGTCAGACGGAAATAGATTGTTTGAAACATCAATTTTCTGGGGAAATTCTACATAAATGTTTTCTGTAAGAGAAAATCGAGTTACGGGTAGTCTACAAGTCGAGTCAATTTCAAAATATATAGTAATTGTTTGAGAAAAAATGGTATGTAAATTTGAAAAGTTTCTCTAGACAATTTCGTTTTTGCATGTGATAAGACTTACGACAGTAAAGCTTTAATTAATATAACTAGTGGTTGCCTATTGGTAGAAATTCGTACATTATAAATTTTAATATCTTGTTTATAAGAACGCCATCTTCACTTCTCAAGACCAACTACTTTGTTTCCAAACTATATGATTATAGTTTGTGTGCCATCTGTGATCTTTTATCGTTATCGTCAATATATTTGTTTGTGTGTGTGTGTTTTGTCAAATGCATGATAGTACGTGTGATGTTTTATTTTTTAAATTAATGCACTTTATAAACATTATCCCGGTTAGTGATAGGCTTGCATTGTGGGACTTAGTGTCTTCGGCTAGTCGTGGGCGCCTTGGTTGTGCATCTGCCTACCTCTTTGGGGACACGGGCGTGAATATATTTTTTTTTATCATTAAAAAAGATTAGCGTTCTGCACTTTTCCTACACATACACTATAAGTGTGTTAAATTACATACTCCTTCGTCAGCGCAATTTTCATAAAAAGGGGTCCAAAGTTTTTGCTTCATGTTTAATTCATATAGACTAGTGGTCGCCCATTGGTCGAAATTCGATCAATTTAAATATCTTGTTAATAAAATCGCCATCTTAATTTTTTAAGACCAACTACCTTGTTTCCAAACTTTTTAGTGCGCCATCTGTGATCTTTTATCGCTATCATCAATATATTTGTTTGTGTGTGAAATGCATGGTAGTGTGTAATGTTTTATTTACTGATTCAATGTACTTTATAATCATTGTTATTGAAAAATATTAGCGTTCTGCACTTCTCCTACATATAAACTATAAGTGTGTGAAATTTCATACTTCTCCGTTTTTTTTTATGATATTGGAAGGCAAACAAGCAGACGGATTTCCTGATATTAAGAAATTCACGCCGCCTAGAGACACCAAAGGTGGTAATGGTGCATTGCGAACCTGAGGCCGGGATGTTAGGCTTCGAGCAAAAGTAAGTTTACCAGCTACCTTACCCTCCGAATCGGAACACGTCATGACATTATGGCGGCAGGAATAAGTAAGGCGGTGGTACCAATCCGTACGAGTCGCTGCTAAACTCTACCACCTAGTCAGACGTCACGATGTTAGTGACGGTGAGCTTAAGCTCGCCTTTTACGAGCTGCCTGGCAAGGAAGGCAGATGGTCTATTCTACAAAGGAGCCCGGACTAACACGGGGATTCGCGCAATTTTCGTTAAAAGGGGTCCAAAGTTTTTGCTTCACGTATGTATATATAATACGAGTATGTACTCGTACATCTATCGTCAAAGAAAGTATTATCGCATTACAAGATAGAACAGACTAATACGTAACAATGTAACTTATCTATTTTTGAGAAGTAAATAATCATGCGCTCGAAACATTTCAAATGAAACATAAGCTGAGAAATTTAACTTGAGCTTGTGGCTCGAACCGGACCTTAAGTCAGCTAATGCTCACACTACTTTTAGTCATTGGTCATATATTATTTTAAACGAACCGTGAGCTGCAGCTATGGCTCAAATAGTATGCAGCGCTGATTTACTCACCTCTGCTGCTGGCATTAGAAGCATGAATAAACAAAACCCAATCGTTATAAGCTCCATTGCATACTGGAGACACGCCCGTCAAGGAACCTTGCACTCCGGTGTTCCGTTTATTTGCAAAATGTAAATGTCAGACGGAAAATAGTTTCATGTAATTTCTTTTATCAATTTTGAATGAATTTATTACATACTTAAATGTTTTTGTATAAAGTAAAAAAAGTATCTTCACGCCCATATCCCTGAAGATATAGGCAGAGGCACAACCAGGGCACCCACGGCTAGCCGAAGACACCAAGTCCCACAATGTGATAAGTGGCAAGTCTATCGCCAACCGGGCACATATCCAATCCCGAGCAACGTCTTTTTATTAGAAAATGGGAAAACCCCAATTTTCTTTTTTTGCCCGACCTGGGATTCGAATCCGGGACCTCAGGCAGTCAAGCCCAACAAATGAACAGCTAGACCACATAAACCATTCAAGATAATGAATATAACACACCATGATTCACGAATGAACTTTCAGTAGACGTACTAAAGCTATTTTAAAATACATTTAATACTCATGCTAATCTATATTCTCTTGTTACTTATACTATTAATATTATTTTATTGAATCAGGCGTTACTTTGCGGAAATCCATTATAAAAGATGTAAAATAAAGGCTTATTTTACATCTATTAATATTATAAAAGCGAAAGTTTATATGTTTGTTTGTTTGTTTGTTACTACTTGCAAAATTTCATGGCTATATTATATACATACATTTGAGATTACTGTACGTCAGTAGGCGCCAAAGTAAAGTAAAAACATCTAGTACCCACATCTAGTAAAGTAAAAACTATGATTTTTTTGTGAAGACATTGAAGTGTCAACCACAGTTTTCATTTATATACGATATTTTTAGTAGGTACACTTCGTATGGTTTGGAGCTGACAAAAAAACGGAACTTGTTGATTTCGCTAAGTCGTCTGTTATAAATAGACCAATGACTGGACAAATTAAGTACCTACTGTATTTATAGTTATAAATTTCTTAAAAAAAATAAATGTTTAAATTTGCAGATAATTTTGAATATGCAATAAACCATAAATTGGTATCTGTCAACATCAAAGCATGTACCTAAAAATAAAACCCAATCGCGTTAAGCTCCATTGTTTAACCGAGGAGATGCCCGTCAATGAAACCAGGTACTTCCATGTCTCGTTTTTTTTTTTCAATGTTTTCTTTAAGGACTGATTTCAGAACAGACCAGAGTCTGTGTAAGACAGTTTGTTTCGTTTTGTAGCATAGAGTGTTGGATACGGTAATGAGGAGGAGGGTTGTGGGCTTTGCCATCTTCCCAATCATGGGGTAGGCTCTATATTGCCACAGAGATGACCAGTGCCTGGAAAGGTGTCTCGCGAGGATAAGATCCTATATCGTAAAACATACCGCTGCTGAGATAGCGGAAGTATGGAAAAGTGTTTACACAGTCCCGGTACCTAGCGAAGGCGTAAACACCTAATGGTTTTAGTTTACAGGAGTGCCACGTAATCCACCCCTTAAAAGGAAGGATCCAAAGGATTTCCCCAGGTTAAAAAAGTTATAATATGTACCTGAATTGAACTTTTATTTTTCTTATTTTTTTCTCTTTTTACTTTTCGTTATGATAAGATTCTTCCTGCAATGTTGTTTCATGAAGCATAAAGATGTATATTATGATATATGTGTTGTGTTTAATGCTAACTTAAATATACAGTTACTAAGAGAATTTGTGTGTATTTGCATCTATTAAAATAAAAGGTTGTATTATATGTCATGACACAGGTCTTCCTAACACCTTCCCAACTCAAATTATTATTAATTATCTAGAGTGAATTATGTTTACATAATAGGCATAAGCGCATTACTCACCAGAAGCTTACAATGTATTAGGTATATCAATAAATTCCTTATGTAATAACATTTCATTTCCTCATTTTCTGGGACAAAAGTTTCAGACCCTTTTCACACCACAGGTCAAATGTAAGAATTGTAGCTGCGGTTTCTTGATAATGTAAATGTATTGTAATGGTTTCAGTGACTTCTGAACTTGGCTGCTAAGAATGTGAAATAATTATCGGATTTTTCTCATGTTTTAATTGTTATCAAATACAATTATCCATACAATAAATTTATTTAATGTATAAAAAAAGTAAGTATCTTCACGCCCATATCCTCGAAAAGGTAGGCAGAGGCACAACCAGGGCACCCACCACTAGTGAAGTCACTAAGTCCTACAATGTGATAGGTGGCAAGTCTATCGCCAACTAGGCACACATCCAATCCCGAACACCGTTTTTAATTATTAGAAAATTGGAAAAAAGCACATTTTATCTTTGTTGCCGACACGGAAATCGAACCCGGGACCTCATGAAGTCAAGTCCAGCACCTGGACTGCTAGACCGCAGAGGCGATTATTGTATGAATCAGAATCAGAAAAATCTTTATTCACTTGAACCACGTGGTATTTGTGCGCGTCGACAATTTTTCAAACTGCCACCGGATCGGAAATATATAATATAATTTAATTTTAAAAATCGAATTTCATGTAGTGCCTTTACATTATAAAATATGTCGATGATACCAAATATCTATATTTAAGACCTTGTAATTTCTGTACATCAAAAAGTTTAGTTGATTTAGTCATCCCCTTTGATCATTTGTCTTCGGTGGTTTATTTCAATTTTGAAAAAGTAATTATACTAACATTTTTAATTATTTATACGGGATACTCACGATCTCTTTTTATTTTATTTGTCGATATTTCGGCCTAGTTGCATAATCCGTGGTCACGACGGGACTGCGGCGGCGAGCTATAACTTTTGACAGGAGGATCTAGTGACAGATGAGCCTGTCAACCCTCCGTTCAAAAAAAGTTCAAAAAAGAAGAATTAGACGGAGGGTTGACAGGCTCATCTGTCAGTAGATCCTCCTGTCAAAAGTTACAGCTCGCCGCCGCAGTCCCGTCGTGACCACGGCCTATGCAACTAGGCCTAAATATCGACAAATAAAATAAAAAGAGATCGTGAGTATCCCGTATAAATAATTAAAAATGTTATTAATTCGCGACGATTTAAGTTTAAAATCCTAAGTAATTATACTGTTGTTACCCAATAGCGAAAGATTTAATACGCTCCGAAGAGGTTTGTATGTTTGACATGTTTGTTTGAAATGACATGCACGAAGTTGTGCAAAGTCCACTATTTGTCTTAATTTAATAGAGAATCCGAGTAGTAGTAATTCAGTGGTTTTAATACCTTGCAACTTTTATCTTTAGGAAATACCATAATTTAATAGAATATATATGCAATCAGCTGCAAACAATAGACAAATAAAACGCATACGGATGGTGTCTTTACCAAGTGCTAGATAATTTTTAAAATAGTTTATTTAAAGAAACCTTAGGCAAAATATTATGTAGACTAAACTGGTTAATGTAGTTTTCGAAATAGGGAGTAAAAAGCTTCTAACATAATACTATATTAGGAAAATATTAGAAAATGGCTTCATTCTTCACTCACTCTAGCACGTTTCTTATCTATCACGTATCTTTTAACTTTCAATTAGGAAGGCATTTGTGAATCCTGATCGCACATGCTCTAAGACAAGTTAATTTGTAAGTCCTTGGTATCATTTACAATGTTGAAAAAAAAAATCGTATAAGGTCGTCAATTACATTCCATTATTGTTTATTCATTATTTAGATGCAAAACCGTAGTGTGCACAGACTACCTGTTGTTAAGAGATTAGTTTGCAAAGTAGGGAGAAGAACACTTGTAACATAATATTGTTTCAGGAAAGCAATTGATAATAGCTTTTATTACCGTAGGATTGAGTTCATGGAGGCTAGCAGGTTTAAGGAGCTTCGAAATGTTACCACAATAACAGGTGTAAGTCACGTCTCTTAGGGATTTATTTGGAGCGTACTTTATGACTCATTAGTTAAATGGCGTTACATGTTACTTTAAGGAAGTTTAATCAATTCCAGATGTAATTATAGAAAAAGGTTGTATAAAGTTTGCACGAGCGCTAATATTAAAAAGAAACACGTGAGTGGGTTCCAAGAAACACATGAATGCTTTATTTACCCCATTGATATTATAAATGTGAAATTAGGTGATGTTTAACATTCGTTTGTTTGAATATACAACCCGTACGAGTTAACTGTGTACCTCGCAGTGTGACGTCATATGCCTTTTTCATTCATTTGTCATATTTGGCAAAATATCAGTTTCGTAACGAACATGTTATCGCTTCTGAGCGCTTGCGGCGAATGTGGGGTGCGGGAGAAGGGCCGCATTCGTACAAGTTGTAGGTACATGTGTTTTATTCAACCACTTCAACATCTTTATCGATCAGTAGGCTATTCAGTATCTTTTTAGTGATAATCAATGGGTCAAGTGTAACTCAAATAGTTGTCAAGTGACGTGATTTCTTTTTGCTATATCCATTGTATTTCTATTAATCTTAGGAAATTAACACATCATTTGACAGCTATTTGAAGTACACTTTACTCGGTGATCATCACTTAATAGATACAGAATAATTAACCTGAACAAAATTTGGCAAGCGGATAGTCTATGACCCATACAAGTAAAATAACGTTTTATCTGTTTTCAAGAGGTTTTTAGGATGCGTTATGGAATAGATGTACCTATTTAAATTTCGGGAAGTATTTTGATTGTATTGATTTTTACGCTATTGAAAATTAAGGTGGTACTACACAATCAAGAGATGTATGTACCGAAAGTTAGTGCGTTTACAAATAAAACAAAGTCTACCAAGACTACCAGATAATAGGATTCCATTATTGGACAGTGACGCCTGATCTGATTCTGAGTATAGTAATGATACTTTTCACATAGGGCTTTATGCCTTATTATTGTGGTCATTGTAATATCGCCTTTGCAAAGTCACAGAATAACAATCGACGAAGGAAACATTCTCAACAAATGCAGTATGTTAGTGATCTTGTTTGTGAGTTGGTTATGCTGTGACGGAAATTTAATTCTAGGCGAAAACCAGTGTCTACTATTTGTTTTTATGGGCAGTCGTTGGCCACTGGATATTGTTATTACAATCGCTTCGAAATGGCATTTCTGTGCTTACTGAATGCACTTATTATTTTATACACTTGGACTGTTTGCATTTCATAATAAGTTTTCATTCTTTCTATTCTAGACGAGCATTACATTTTTCTATTTATATAAATTAAAAGTATACTTTACTTAAAAAAAAACTGTTTGTATTTGTTATGTTAGTTATGGTGATTGTACCAGGTTAGCCGTACCTTCAGGTTAGCAACATACTATTAACATATTTTAGTGACTGTATTCTTGTCGCCTTACGGCCAATATTAATAATCAATCCTAATCCAAAACTCGCTGTCCAAGATTGATATTTTGATCCATTTTTATCGCTTCCCAATAATTTATCTGTGCACAGGATAAATATGAGAATGAGGTATAGGATAGGCCGGCGGATACGCAGCTATCTAAATTGCTTGAAATCCATTAGATTGAGATACATTATTAACATTGGCCGTAAGGCAATCAATTTGCTAACCGTATTGATATCAAATGCATACTTAGAAATTACGTATGATATGTTTAGTTATCGCATGAAAACGTCTGGACAGATTTGAATGAAGTTTAGCTTAAAAGGTGAAGAATTACTTGATAAATTTATTTATTTACTTTTGTAATTTCAGCGTCTATATTCAAAATACAGTTTTGTTATATATTATACAATGTATAATAATACAAAGGCTTATCTCCTTGAGAGATCTCTTACAGCGAAACCTGTAAGGAAACAGGTGTTGTAGAAAGGTTGTTACAACGCTGGTTTGTTCTTATAAAAGTTATCTCAAATTAAAACATAATCAAAAAATATTACTAAACAAATTACATATAAATTTACACAACATGGACAAAAGCAAAGGACGTGCATCTTTAGTTACAAAAAAATTAATTCGAAAGTACAATGTTGTTTAAATTTATATTTACATGAGTCCAACATCAAATGGCATTGTATGTGACAGAGGAATCCGTTAAATAATTTGGCCGCCAAAACAGTAAACGAATTGCTGTAATAAGTGGTGTTAAAAGATGGCACAAAAATTCAAGTTAAAGCTATTTTTATTTCGATATCTCAATAGGTTTCCGCGGGAGAACTAAACAATCGTAATAAGTGTGCGAAACCGGGACAGTATCAATATCACATCATTTTCTACGCTACATTAAGAATTTTACGATCAGATCAATCGGATATTATCCGAGGGTGGTGTCAAGAGTCTCCGAAACCGGCGTGTTTGTATGAAAAGGGTTATGAATGTGAAGGAAGCAAGACAGGTTTGTCAGGATCGTGAGGTCTGGCACTCGATACTCTCTGCCTACCCCGTAAGGGACTTGGCGTGAAGATATGTATGTATGTATGTATTAAGAATTTTAGCTAATATTTGACACTAAGTAGTGTTATCGCCTATGTGGTCTGGCGCTCCGGCGTCGGACTTCACTTCTTGAGGTATCGGGTTCAGTCCCCGGGTCGGGCAAAACAATTAAATAGAAAATGTGTATTTTCAATCTTATATATAAAATTCTCGTGTCACAATGTTAGTCTGCATTCTCCTCCGAAACGGCTTGACTGATTCCTCTGAAATTTGGTAAGCATATTGGGTAGGTCTGAGAATCGGCTAACATCAATTTTTCATACCCCTAAGTGATAAGGGTGACTCACCCCAATTTTTTTAAATAAATCACATTAAAAATATAGCAGAACAACGTCTGCGGGGTCAGCTAGTTTTATTATAAAAATAACGTTGCGTTGGATTAGATGTATGCCTAGTTGTCGATAGGCTTGCCACTTTTCACATTATGGGATTTTATTGTCTTCAGCTTGTTCTGCCCTGGTTCTGCCTCTGCCTATTTTAACAGTGATATGGGTGAAGTGAAGATGCTTGATTTTTATTTGATTAAAGCTTAAATTTAATCGTGATCACTGTGAATCCTTTCTGACTATGAAAATTTTAAACCATCGTACATAAAAAATAGGCTTATTTTCACTAAAATACGAAATGCTACCGCCACATAAAGCTTTGTGTCGACAAAGTAAAAATTTACAAACCACCCTATGGCATTGGACAGCTGAATAAATTAATTACTCAGTGGAGACAACGTTGATAAAATAGTGAGCAAAATATTTTGTTTCCTTTGCGGCAATTAATCCGAATTTGCGTGAAACAAAATCCAGTTAACACTTTGGTATAATTTGTTCTGTGTTTTATAAAAAAATGTGTTCTTTCAAAACTCTAGACGATATTTATTACCATTAATAAAGGCTATAGGAAAAACTTAATTAAATGACTAAGGACCTAGTGTGTCGTGATATTTTTACAGCGTTGCCTGCAAAAATAATGAACTGAAGTTTTCGAAGTAGTCGATTTTTAAAAAAAAATGTTTTTGGTAAAAATTCTTCACTTAGTATCTTCGGCTAGTCGTGGGTGCCCTGGTTGTGCCTCTGCCTACGTCTTCGGGGATATGGGCGTGAAGATACTTTTTTTTTTCTTCACTAATTTGGATAGGAGCAAGATCAAGAACGTCTAATAAGACTTTTTTTGGCACTTTTATGATAGTGATATGATGAAGAAACTACTACCCTACCTATAGCTAGGTAGGGTAGTAGTTTTTTATATTTTGAATTGACAGTGCTATTTACGATATGATTTATAGCGTAACGAGCGTATAGAAAAAAAGGACGATTAGCAATATTTTTCTTGAAACATCTTGCTACTGTACAAACTTTGTTTTAATCAGTAGACCATATAGCTCTAATGTACCCATGTACCCATATACCTCCCGCGTTCGTCCGGGCTCATTTGCAGGATAGACCATCTGCCTTCCTGCCAGGCAGCTCGTAAAATGCGAGCATAGACTGGGTGGTAGAGTTTCAGAGCGACTCGCCCGGATTGGTACCACAACATTATCTATTCCTGTCGCCATGACGTCAGCACGTGCCGTTGATGTGTTCCGGTTCGGAGGATAAGGTAGCCGCTACATTTACTTTTGCTTGAGGCCTAAATATCGTGCTTATATAAAGACCACAAATAATTAACACAGTTAAAGCAAGCTTACGTAAATGGACTGGATGAAAGACTTACCTAAATGCCTTACATGATATGGCATTTGTGTCGGTCAGGACTTTAGGGCCGAAACACATAGCAGAGTTGCGGCGCCGCGCCGCTACAATCGGCAGTAGCGTCACTGTCGATTGTAGCGGCGCGGCACTGTTTATTTATTTAAAACAGAGTAACATCTTTTGGTAACAAATAAGCAATAAGTTCCTCACGATGATCTATGGCAGAGAAACGTCTATGACGTCGCAACGCAAACTGACAATTTAAGCGGCGCGGCGCGGCGCTGCAACGCGGTTATGTGTTTAGGCCCTTATCCTGGGTAGCAGAAACAAGATTTTTTCGTCCCTATCGTAAGAGGCATCGTTATGGGGCTGGCAGTTACTGAAATGGATAGACTAAAGAGCTGGTATAGTAAAGAAGTAATAAAGGTATAGTCCAGCAAATTGGTGAATGAAAAATGGGGACAAAGAAACATTCAAGACTGTATTTAAGATCTTTAAGTAGTGGTAGCAGATCTTGATGAAAATGGATTATTCTCGGTACTGAGTGGAGTCGGAAGAGAACCCATTGCAACCTGCCATCTGACTATTTGGAGAGATCTCTTCAGTTCTTGGCCTCTTCAGATACATAAAAGTTAACCATCATAGAGTTTTATAATTAATATAAACCTTCTGTCTGTTGAACTTCCACAACCATTGGGTGTTGTTTTGCCTTCTTATTAAGAGTTAAAAGCAAAAAAACAGTTCGTCACAGAAATAATTCATAATTGAGCGCAGTAAAACTGTACAAAACCGACTGTGTATTAGGTACAACGTCGCAATTTGATGATTCTATTTTCGAAAGATAGCAAATGGTACCTAAATGGTCCCACCTAAATTTTATCACCATCCCACGTGCAGTTTTTGAGTTACACCTAATAGTGCATAATTTTTTCCCTCTTTCACCATTAATGCGGTCGTCAAGTTAAGTAAAAAATGTATGCACCATTAAGCATAACTTAAAAACTACTAATCGGATCACGATAAAACTAGGAATGACATGATATGACATGATTAAAATATGGGACCACCACGAAATTATGAACTATCTTTTTAAACAGAACCATCAAAATCAATTGGCTATTGACCGAGTAATCATACAAAAAACCTTATTTTTTGCACTCGTTTAAATTATTTTTAATCCGGATGATCCGTGTAAAGAGATCCTTGAACAGTGAACACGTTCGGACCAAATTAATGCTCATCATCTGAATGCAAGGGCACCTCCCTACTGGCCGTAAACTACCCAACTGTCTGCAATTTATCGTGGTGCACCTTTAGCATGGACGTTTTGCACATTTCGAATAGTAAACTCGAAGCGTGCTTTGCATTGACGGTAATACTAGTGTTCTCAAGCAGACACAAATCTATAAATTACTAGCGGCCCGGTTCGTGCTTTGCTACGTATATGACCGCATGAATAACATAACACAATTAAGCAAAAAAAGAAAAAAAAGGAACTGAAAAAAGTTTCAATTTGACAGAAAAATACCCATTAAGAAAGCGACCTGTCATTTATTGAATTAATTTGTTACAAAAATTTGATGAATGACGAACCGCTCGACCGATTTTATGCAAACTTCACATAAACCATCTACTAAATAGACCGCACAAAAGATTTGGTTGGGATAGGTGAGCCCGTTCTTGAGTTATAAAATTACAACGAAAAGTAGCATTGATTTCTATAGATTATAGAGTATAATAGCTTCGACTAGCGGCTTTTTCCGCTTGCCAATTTATAGTTGTTTTAATAACCCTTATCGCAAAACGAGGGGTATTATAAGTTTGACGTGTTTATATTTGTGTGTCTATCTGTCTGTGGCATCGTAGCTCTTCAGTGAATAGTTGGATTTTGAAGTGTTTATTTTTATTTGAATGCTGACGCGATCGAGATGGTTCTTACACATGTTTTGTGGAGATCTGTCGAGGCACTCAAGGTCATTAGCTCATTTTCAACTCAGTTGTAACAGATATATCATAATTTATATGAGACGCACTATGAATATTTATTTCACTTTTGAACCTGTGTTCCTCGTGTTGGCCTGGGCTCCCTTGCAGAATAGACCATCTGCCGTCACTAACACCGTGGCATCTGACTAGGTGGTAGAGTTTCGCAGAAACTCGCCCGGTTTGGTACCGTCGGTTTATCTATTCGTGTCGCCGTAACGTCAGTGCTTGCCGTTAACGTGTTCTGGTTGAGAGGATAAGATAGCCATTACACTTGCTTTTGCATGAGATCTTGCCTGCCTCGTGTTGGCATGAATTTCTTACCATCAGGAAATCCGTCTGCTTGTATGCCTTCCAATACCATAAAATGCAAATTTAAATTTTGTTATAGCCCATATGTTATTCTGATGTTTATGCTATGTCTGTAAAGTTTCACCTAAATCCATGCAGTGGTTTTTGCTTAAAAGAGTAACAAACGTCCATAAATTCTCACAAACTTTCGCATTTATGATATTAGTGAGATAATTCGCGTGGTCATCGCGTCACGTCTAAACGAATATGGACCAACTTTACAACTTCTTTTTTTTGTTTTGTTTACTGTCAGGAGAAGGTTCTTATGAAAAGAAAAACTGGAAAAATTGCAGGGAAAATTGGAAAGTACTACTCTATTATTTTTAGCAACTGTTAGCAGCTGTTAATGTCAAGAGATACGTTCACCGGGTAAGTTCACCGGGTTGGCTAGTTGATTATAAATATATCACATGCACACGGTGCATGATTCGTTAGCTTTTGTGGCAATAAATTAATGAAATACACTATGTTTTATTTAACACGATAGTAAAATTAGTATTTATAAGTCATTTAATTAATAAAAGTAGGTATGAAATTATTGAAATCTTTTTGTAAGAATTTATTACAAACTAGCCTTCTGAATAAATTTCATGTAACTGCAGAAAAGTTTTGTATGTCATTTATTGATTTTATTTTAATTATTGTGGTGATTCTTAAAGTCTTTGAAGATCGCCTCTGTGGTCTAGCAGTTCAGTTGTTGGACTTGACTGCATGAGGTCCCGGGTTCGAATCCCGGGTCGAGCAACAAAAATAAAATTGGATTTTTCCAATTATCTAATAAAAAAATGTTGCTCGGGGTAGGATATGTGCCCGGTTGGCGATAGGCTTGCCACCTATTACACAGTGGGACTTAGTATCTTCGGCTAGTCGTGGGTACCCTGGTTGTGCCTCTGCCTACCTCTTCGGGGATATGGGCGTGAAGATACTTCTTTGAAGATTAAAGCCTTTTTAAAATAAATTAAAGAATTTAATATTTCTATAATTATTTTAGAATAATTGCAATGGGGCTTTTTAACTGATACATATATTGCAATATTAATAAATAAGAAAACATTCTGAGTCAGATGGTCAAACTCCGTAACTGCTGAAACTTGATAGGTTCAAGGTTCAGCAGTAGCCCGTAAGAGGCGAGCATAGGTTAAATGATTTTTTTATTCGATTTTAGTAACTTGCCCGACTAGTGATTCACTGCCTGCCCTATTCTTGTTGCCATTGTCGTTAGACAGTGTATGATGCTAACGTATACATTACACATTATGCCTAATTGTACATTAGGCCTAACACTTCGATCATAGTACAGCGAAGCTCATATCACATCTATGGTGTTTATACGCCACGGTTGTCTCTTACCAGAAGAGGCCGCGTTTAGAGAGTATTACACGAAAATTAATTCAAAAACATGCAATACTAAAAACTAGGTATAAAGTTGAAAGTTCACTAGCTGTCTCGTCTTCTTTCCAACTTCATTCCACCCATTTAGTTTGTTTGGGAAAAATTAAAATACTTTTCCTAGTTTCCTCACAGTCGAACGGGAACAGTAAGCTATGTCCGTCTCTTGGCTCTAAACTACCTCTCCGTCAAGTTTTAACCAAATCAGTTCAGCTGTTCTTGAATTATAAATACTGCAGAAATGATTTGTACTTGTAGTTTGTACAATATATTTTTTATTATTATATTTTAGCCAACCGGTTTCACTATTCAGGCATCATCAAGGCTATAACAACTTGTTATAGCCTGGCTGGCTTTATATTTCTAGAATGGAATTCCACCAAGCACCACACACACGATAAGAAGTATAGAAACTACAAGTACTGCAAAAAAAAACACTTTCTTTTATATAATACTAGCTGCTACGACGAACTTCGTTTCACCCGTTCAGCTTGTATGAGAAAAATTTAAATGTTATTTTTCCCAGTTTCCTCACAATCAAACAGGATAAAAAGTAATCTTTGTCCTTCTCCTGGTTCTAAACTACCTTCCCGTCACATTCAACTAAATCAGTTCAGCCGTTCTTGAGTTATAAGTATTGTAACTAACACCTCTTTCTTTTATATTTAACAATTACAGAGAGCAAGCACGGGATTGTCCTTTGCAAATTTTGAAATCGTGTTTTTTAAAAAAAATTCGACAACGAAAATGTCCATGCTAGGAGTACTGATATAAAACACCATGCATTTGTAATACTATCGCAGTACTATAGAATTACTTAATTAAAATTGTATCTACTGCGGCTTTTTTTCATTTGCATTTTTAACGAGTTACGTAAAGTATGGAAACCTGGGATTTAATATATTTCGTTGGAGAATATTTTTAGTACCTAAAAGTTACAGCTTTTTTAAGTACCACTAAAATTTCTCGAGATGGAAAGCACATGTACGTCTCGTATTGTACTTTTCTACCAAGTTTTGTTAGTCAGTCCAGGCGTTATTGCGTAAAACCTATACAGATAAACAAACACACTTTCACAATAATTTGATTATTACTACTAAGTATACCTAAAATAATTTAAAGGAATTACTTTTTTTATGTGATTGGAAAGCAAACAAGCAGGGATTTCCTGATGTTAAGAAATTGACGCCGCCTAGAGACACCAAAGGTGGTAATGGTGCGTTGCCAACATGAGGCCGGTATGTTAGGCCTCGAGCAAAAGTAAATTTACCGGCTACCTTACCCTCCGAACCGGAACACGTCATGACGTTATGGCGGCAGGAATAAGTAAGGCGGTGGTACCAATCCGGGCGAGTCGCTGCTAAACTCTACCACCTAGTCTGATGTCACGGTGTTAGTGACGGTGAGTCTATGCTCGCCTTTTACGAGCTACCTGGCAAGGAAGGCAGATGGTATTACAAAGGAGCCTGGACCAACACGGGGTGACGGGGTGACTTTTACTATATGTTTAATCATCTGTAATGTTATATTTTTAAATTACTTCTAAATAAACCGGCCATCTGCAATTCTTACAAACTTCAATTCGTTCGTTCGTTTCGTAGTTACAAGCGTGCTTATAATGAGAACTAAGCCTTTTTATGATATTGGAGGACAATCAAGCAGATGGATTTCCTGATGGAAATTTGCGCCACCATTTGAGACACCATAGGAGGTAGTGGTGCGTTGTCAACCTGAAGCTTGGATGCTAGCGCTCGAGCAAAAATAAGTTTATCGGCTATCTTATTAATCAGAAGTCAGAACGACTAACCGGCAAGCGCTGACGTTATGATAATAGGAATAGGTATGGCGATGTCGGTTACAATATTAACATGCCAGCATGATTAGCAGTTTTACACTGTGTTCGGATGCGATCCATGACAGAGAGATTGCTATGAGTTTACGGCTTGTCAAGTTTACTTTATTCGTTACCGTCTCTGTAAATTATTTGTATGAAAACTTTGAACAGTGCCTCTACTGGTAAATAAAAGAAACATATTTTTAGACCAAAAATGTCATACATTTCGACACGTAGCTTAACGAACGTATTCTATAGCAACTTATGGCAAAAGCACTAATAATATAGCATAACTAGCTGCTACCTGCGGCTTCGCCCGCGTTTTCACAGAAACCCGGTGTGCGATCGGGATTAAAAATAGCCTATATGTTAATCCAGGTCACAATCTATCTGTCTTCCAAATTTCAGACAAATCCGTTCAGCCATTCGAGTGTGAAAGAGTAATAAACATCCATACATCCATACTTACAAACTTTCGCATTTATAATATTAATAGGATAAGTAAAGGTACGCAAAATCCCTTAACTTTCAATTCAATATAATAATGCGTTCAGGATGCTGCTAGGGGTAAAAAGTAATGTTTTAGGGATATGATTTTAAACTTAAATCGTCGCGTATTATAACTAGGCTTAAATATCGACAAAAAAAAGTATCTTCACGCCTATATCCCCGAAGAGGTAGGCAGAGGTACAACCAAGGCACCCACGACTAGCCGAAGACACTAAGTCCCACAATGTGATAGGTGGCAAGCCTATCGCCAACCGGGCACATTTCCAATCCCGACCAACATTTTTTTTTATTAGAAAATCGGAAAAATCCAATTTTCTTTTTGTTGGCCGACCCGGGATTTGAATCCGGGACCTCATGCAGTCAAGTCCAACACCCGGACCGCTAGACCACAGAGGCGATCAAAATAAATAAAAAAAAAATAGTTCGCGCGTATCCCGTCTAAATAATTAAAAATGTTTTTGGGATGTTTGGAGAATCTCAAGTGGATTGTTTTTTGTTTTCATGCGCAGAAAAGTCACTTATTGGGGAGTTCATTTATTCATAGGATGGATAAAGTTCCTGGTACTTCATGTTGTGTTTAAGTAATCATTTTTTTCATGACTGTTAAAAATACTATCGAAAAATTTGATTTTGATATTTTTTTTTCATATTTATTTGTTTTGTATAGTGTTTAGAAATCGATACTTTTTTCATGACTGTTAAAAATACTATCGAAAAATTTTATTATGATATTTCTTTTTCATATTTATTTGTTTTGTATATTGTTTAGAAATCGATAAGAAAATGGGGGATGATTTATTGTTCACTTAAAAAAATCGAAAGTGTAAAAAAACTTCTTTTTTTCTTTGTTTGTTACCATTTGTGTTTTCTAAATACTAAACATATAATAAAAATAACATAACAGTAACATTTGCGAGTTCACTCTGATGGCAGAATTATAGTTCCATCCGTTCTGCCAACTTGTTTAGTATAATTTTATACTAATTTGTGTGTACACTTTGCATACCGCGTTGCCTTAGTTTTTTGTTAAGTTTTATATTATTACTGCAAATATTTTTACATTATACACCGTATAAATTACAGGGTAACGAAAAATGCAACCATGGATTCTGTACATAATAAACATGCACATGTAGTTTGAATTAGGTGTCGGAAATTTTATGAATTTAAAAAAAATATATATTGATTTCACTTTTATTTTGTTAATACCATCTAACGAAACTCGATTTTTATTCAATATCTAATAAATAATACATTTTTACTAAAAAACAGCAATGTAATAAAATAGCGTATTAGGTCGGCATTTACAGCTCGCAACGCGCGGTTTAATACATATACTTTGTTCGCTATACATTGTGGGCTGAAAAACTGCTAAACATTCAACCACTTGTTTCCGACAAAATCTGTTAAAGGAATTTTGAAGTCTGATATGTATCTAAGTTACATATCTATCCACAGAAGTTTTCGTTACGGTGTCAAACACACCCTGTATGTATGTAGTAATACAAATGTCTTCGTGTAATTTTTTAAAGCCTTTAAGTTTTTTAAACATAATACAACACTTGATAGCAAAAGAGCCATTTTTACTAAGGAATTACATACTTAGTAAATCTTTAGAAAAGTACATGTGTACGTGACAGTTTTAAGGCGGATATCATATTTCCGGAATGGCCAGAATGCCGGCATAGCTGAATGGTAGGCGGCGATGAGGATTTTAAATTTGAAATTTCGCCGCACGGTGAAGCGATAGTTATTTTTTTTTGATATACAAATAAAAAATTGTCAGCACCAAGTTGTCGCCTCTGTGTCTAGCGGTTCGGGGCCAGACTTGACTTCTCGAGGTCCCGGGTTCGATTCTCGGGTCGTTCATCAAAAAGAAAATTCAGTTTTTCCAATTTTCTTTTTAAAAAAATGTTACCCGGGATTGGATATGTGCCCAGTTGGCGATATTGTTGCCACCAATCACATTGTGGGACTAAGTGTCTTTGGATAGTCGTGGGTACTCTGGTTGTGCTTTTACCTACCTCTTCGTGGATAAGCGCGTTAAGATACTTACAAGTAAAATCCTTATTACCGTGAACCGGAGCGATGTGCGGAACAGTAAAATATCCGCCTAAGGAGCAACAGAGTGGTTAAACTATGAAAGAGCCGACCAAGATCGTCGAAATATGAAAAAGAAATCGTGATTTATATAAAAAATGACAAATTACCCCAAAACCAATAGGAAGCGAACTCGAGAAACGCTGTCTACGCCTTGTGGAATGAGCTATGTGTGCCAAATGCCAATAGACTTTTTATAAAAGAAAGAAATGCGGAAGACCGTTCTTTGTTCCCCCGTTCCTATATACAGATCATTCATACTTAATATGATTATCATTGAAGATTAATATGATACCTAATTCTAAAGTCGTCAAAATAAGTAAAAGAAATAAGGTTTATTAAGAGTTACTAAAAACCGCTAGGAGGATATTGATAAAATTTATGTGGGACCATTTCGGAACCATTTGCTATCTTTCGAAAAAATAACTAATCGCGACGTGACACCCAATGAAATAGTTGGAATCGGATTACACAGTTTTATTGCGCTTAATTATAATGATAACGTTTACGAATTTTTGTTTAAATAAAATTAATTGACGATTAACTACAACTAAGTTATGACAGTAAGCACACTTTTTTGAGGTAAACGGTACTTGTCCACTATACACTTTATTTAAAACTTTACGTTACTCTATAGCCAACCCGCATCACTTTTTACAGCAAAATCAGAGCTTTGTAAATAAAGATAAAATGAAACCGGTTGGCTATAGAGAGACATAAAGTATTAAATAAAGTGTACAGTGGAAAAGTAGAAGCGTTCACCTAAAAAAAAGTGTGTATACAATGGAATTCCACCAAGTGCCGACGATAGCAAGTATAGATTCTATGACAGTAAATATAAACAAATAAGATATATACATGGTTTTTGAGACACATCAGAAACATATCTCAGGAGACATTGACACAATAGTTTCATATTTTATTTTCCGATATCACAAACAATATGTTATTGAATAGATATGTTTCGGAATTGTATATTTTTTCCCATTCTTAAGATATTATATTTTTAGCACTTGTCTCGATCCCTGGATCACATATGTTTAATATAAAATAATTTCACATCTAGTACTAGCTATTTGTTAAGTGAATAGTTGGACTCCATATTATATACTACTAGTTGTTACTCGCGGCGTTGCCCGCGTGGTTAATAAAACCATAGGGACATTTTTTCGATATAAAACTGTCCTAATGCCAGGTACCCTTTATGTGTGTGCCGAATTTCATGAATTTACAGGAACTTTACAGGAATATAATTTATACATCAGAAGCTATTCTGACTAGACTAGACTACAGTTCAAAAAATATTTAGCAAATGAAATGTAGGCATACTAGTCAATGCCCACGGCTTTGAAACGTTAAGTAAAATTTTGAACCCGCACACACCGACACTTCAAACTGGATGATGTAAAACCCTCCGTTTTTTGTCGAGGATTAATAAAACAAGAATTTAGATTGAAAGGTTTGGAATAGAACTTTCCTTTTAAATAGTTCTCTTTCAAATCTTTCAATATAGTTCAAAAATATAGCTATAGATACCTAAAATTAATATAATACAAAACACTACAACATCGGAAAAAATCGTAATCAAAAATTGAGTATTTTCTTCGATTCCAGAATCAAATCCGGTTTTGGTTTCAATGAGACTACTTTGAAAGTACACTCTTTTAAAGAAAAAATGGAACTTTTCAAAACGGTTTACAAATGATGACAAAATAGATTAAAAGGCGACCTTATTACATGTATAATAGAGTCGCATTTTAACGTAGACTGTTATCAGTATTTAATATTAAATTGCCTGGGCCTTGCGGGTTTTCTTCATTCTGAAAATAAATCAAATTTCAGTGAGATCTTACAAACGTAATCAATTAAAGACATTCAGTTTTACCGATAGCAATTAAACTCCTTATCAACGTTCGAGTTATACAATTAAATATCTTCAAAACAGTCCTACGTAAAGGCAATCCCGACTTATTCAGATCTCATTTCATCGAGACCTCGTTTACTTTACTCTTCGCCTTTTGATTGTGACAATGAAATCAATTTGATCTTCGTCTGTACCATTGGTATTATAAATTGTCTTATCTCTAATATAATTTTTATTCAAAACGAATTTTATCTCGTAAATTGAAAGTTGAAATTTGTTTGTTCAAAGAGGCTCTTTATTAATATTAAATTTGAAGAAATTCATGCACAGCCAAATTGGCGAAATTAAATAAATTCAATTTGCGCCTCCAACCTCCTAATCTTGGTATACATTATTAATTTACAAAAAGTAATAAAGCTAAATTGAATCTGCTACAAGAATGTAATAAAACCACCGCGTCACTGCGCCTGATTTTTTATAATGTTTTAAAATAGCGAACATGCAGGAAGCTTTCCTAATTGTAAAGATAACGTTGCATATAGATACAAACTTCCCAACATTCAATTTGTGTTCTTTTAAGACGTCGAAAATATGTCTATAAACGGTAGCCGCGTTAATAGTGCGACGCGTACGCACCACAGATGCCACAAATAGTGATACAGATGGTATTAGTTGCGTGAAGTCACTCCCCTGGTGATCAGTTCTATTCTACATAAATATTTTGATAAGGCAAATAATGAATCTGTCTCTTTTAGGAAACTGCTATTTTCAAATTGATTTTTAGTCCTACGTAAAGGTCGCCATGGTTAGCTTACTTCTGAATTTTAAAGTTTCGTTCAAACATGAGCCTTAAGAGTTCCCCATTGCCCGTTGTGTATTGCCCCGTTGACGTTTTGTTAACGCGGTGCGGTTACGAAGTCGTATAAGATATGAACTCGGGCAGTCTCGTGCGCTGGATGCTACTGTTTCGTAGTTGCTTTTTTCGCTTCGGTTTGACCGAAGCCTTAAGGTACATATCTATCATGCTGGTGATTAATAGAGAAGGGTACATGTACTTGCAGATGATATCCATATTCTAATTTAAAAAGAACATCTCAAACTTGTGTTGCATTTATGTTAACCATTTACATTTGTTGTTGATGCAAGTGAGATTTTAATTAACATATTTTTTTAATTTGTTACAATTTGATTTTTTAAGTTGCGAAATTGATTCTGTAGTTTTATCTTTAACAACGTACCAACATCGTGACAAACAGATATGAATTTCAAAAAATTTTTGATATAATTGAAAACATAATACACATTAAAAAAAACATAAGCATGTTGCTAACTTGAACCCAAAATTTTTCAGCTATCAAAATCTTCTAACTTACATATTGAAGTATTAATTTCATAAACGTTACTAATTTTCAGCTCGTCTAAGTATAATCATATCATGAGTATAGTAACAACTCTATGGAGATATTTATAAACAATTTTAGTTAAACACTTCTAGTGTAGATATAAATTGAAATACCTAAAAACAAATTGTATTTACGTTCCATTCCCTTCAAT
>NJDC01001698.1:85072-122022 GCA_002245475.1 Calephelis virginiensis | reverse complement strand
AACGCGAAAGTTACGTTAGATGATTTTTGACGTTGCCATTACACTCGGCCTACAGTAGGGACCCTAATGGGACCCTAGCTCACACCTGCGATTCATTAATAAACTCTTGCGGATGTGATAACCCCATCGACCACTAGATCACTCACGACCACTAAATAACCTAGTATCCTTGATTTAACTATTAGTATAGTAGTAGTACTTATGGTCTTTGAGTTCTACTAGTGTATGATGTATCTATAAATATTTGCACGAGCTTGACCAATTATAACAAAGTAAAACTTACATTTTCAGTTTGACTAATGTTTTTCAAAGAATAAAAAGGCGTTTTCCAGGAACTTGGTTACCAATAAACAGACAAGAGTTTAAAAAATAGATTTTATTATAAGCTTATATTTAGTTTTATCAGTCCTGATTTTTGTAATGAAGTATCATCAAATTAAATTTGATTCATTTAATCGATTTCTAAACCAATTTCACAAAATTCAAGGTTGTCCTATTGCCAAGTCTAGATTTTTTGATGCAACCCCAGAGAAATTAAGTTTATTATTATTTTTTTTTTATGTATTTAGATGATTTACTTTTTGAAATAGAAGTCGATTTTTGCAGTTTTTGCAAATAATATTATCAAAAATAAACAGCGAAATATACCGATGGGAAATAAAAATATGTTTTCACTTTTTATTAGCACTGAATTTCACAGAACAATTTGTTTTAGGTACCTAGGTAATACATTTACACTTTGTTCGACTTAACCCAAGAAGCCACTTTACAACCATTAATGGATTAACTGACTTTGATTGTCCATTTTCCTTTTAAAAAAAATATTTTCCGATTGTTCCCATTTACAGGTATTTGATGTAAACCGCAACAAGTGAACTTAATTTTTAATTTTTGGTTAACAGTTGCTATTCACTAAATTCGTAGTCAAAACAATTAGGCGAAGAGAAACAACAAAAACCGGCTCCAACTATTTCATTCATATTTCATTGACCGCCTCGTTGGTCGAGTGGCTAGCGTACACGCCCAACTACATCAACCAACCGCATGGCTCGAGTTCGATTCCCGAAGAGGGCAGGCATTTGTGTGATTAACATTTAGATGTCTGCATTTCCGGGTCTGGGTGTTTATTAAATATATTCTAGTATCTATTTAAGTATTTCTATGTATTAGAATCGTTAACTGACACCCATAACACAAGCATTTAATTTGCTTACTTAGGGGTTAGATTTAATTTGTGTAACTTGTCCAGGGATATTTATTTATTATTATTAGTACTACGTCGCGATTCTATAATTCTTTTTTCGAAAGATACCTAGCCGCTGATTCCTCGGAATCATCAATGGTCCCACATAAATTTTATACATCTAATTGTTGATCAATGATGAGGACGTCAACATAAACGATTTATGTATTGTTAAGTATAATAAGTATTTTCACGCCCATATCCCCGAAGCGATAAGCAGTGGTACTAACCAGGAGGGTATCCTGGTTAGTACCACTGCTTATCGACTGATGAGCTAAAGCTGATTTTCAGTCTAACGACGTGATACGGTTTGCCATCAAACCTATTGCCAATCTATTATTAACAATATTAGTAACAATTATTAATAACAATCAACCGAAAAATAGAATGATAAACATGATAAATCACAAAAATCAGTCTTCTATATCGATCACAACGCGTACATAATATATAAATTACAATAATCAGTCTCCTAAAAAATATTATAATTAGAAATTATTTACATTAATAGCCTTTTACAATTTAAAAAAGTTTTCCCACTCGATTGTTGCTTGACATTTTGCCTGTAAGTAAATAATGAAATTAGTGCAGAATAATTAGCTACCTATAAGTAGATATTATGTTTTTTTTCGAAATATTTACTGTTGTGTACGTCTAGAGCAAGGGTTCCCAAAGTGTGCGCCGCGGCGCCTTGGTGCGCCGTAAAAAGTAAAGAGGGGCGCCGTGAGTTGATCCATATATCCGGTAGTATCTTTTGAGCGCTCACATCGGTATAGAAAATAGCCTCTTAAAACCAAAATTACAAATACGTGATTTTAAAATTTCGTTGTCGCAACGATAGGTATCTGCTTGAATCTTATGCGTCGTCGTCCGCTCTCTCGCCGAAAAGTACCTACGTACGCGCTTGAAAACCGTTGGTACTCACAATTTTGCCCGCCCGTGCTTACTTCCTTGCAATCGCACTGCCCGTTTATTTACAATGGAGCGGCGCTACGGACTGTGTGTCATTGTGTTTTGTTTAGCTTTGATTTTCGTCAATATCGCAAGAAAAACTAAGCAGATTTTTATGAAATAAACAAGTTGGTAGTTCAAATTGTAGTGATAAGGCATCTACTAGTGGGGGCGGGGAAGATCCTTTCCGTGCACAAGCCCCACCAAGATTCACATAGAAAGATGAAGAGAGTCTCATTGAACTCTCTTGCGACAGAAGCCTTAAAACTAAATTCAACAGTTTCAAAATGAATATCCAAATTTAATTTTTAAAAGCATTAAGATTTTTTATTCCGTTAGCAACATCATACTGATGTGACGCTGGATTTTCAGCTGTAGCTGTACTAAAGAACATATATTGTTCACGTATCAATGTGGAGTAAGAAATGAGAATAGCAGGGTCAAGTCTTATTTCGAGCTTTGAAAAACTGTGTGGAGATCACCAAGCTCACCCGTCACATGGATTCGGCTAATTGTTGTATTTTATTTATTTTTTCTTAAGTACCACTTCTTTATTTCTGTTCTAATGCTTTTATAATTAAAAAACTTAATTCCATTCTGTGGATTTTTATTTTTTATTCTTCTCTGCCTACTCTAACTGCTATTGTTGTAGGTATTATACAGGCTTATTGGAAATGTGTCCCGATCCCGTTAAGGGGATGTAGATGAGGTCACTAGCTAACTAATTACCCATGAGCATGCGCGGAAAAAGTGAACCAATCACGAATTATATTTTTTTCCTTTTTTTTTAAATAGGATAATACAACTTTCAAAACAAGATCTAAAAAAACTACGGCGTATTTTAGTATAATTAGTTATTATCCAGTTACACCTTACTCCAGTACATTATAAAACACAATAAAATATATAAAAACATTCATAGTTTTGAAATAAGAGATAGAAAACTCTACATTTTTTATGATTTTTACAATGTTGTTTGGAATAAAGTGTATTGTTTTTCAAAAAATCACTAATGTACTTGGACGGCAGAACATTTTAAAAACATCTACACATTATTAGCTATCCATCAAGATATAACATTCACACAAAAAGTTATATAATAGTTGTAATAAAGATTATTAAACATAAACAGGAAATGAACCTTGAATTTGAAATTTTCATTTTAATCAGTGCAAACATTTTATAGCTGTAAATCAATTAGAACGCTAGATCTAGCGTTGCCTTAAATTGATTTACAGCTCATTTTCAAAGTGAGATCTCTATTCCTAATGTACAAGAGAAATAATAAACTACAGTAAAATAATTGAAAACGTTAATAGATTTGTAATAAGAAATAAAAAGCTCTACATTTTTATGATTTTTACAATGCTGTTAGGAATAAAGTGTCGCAGTGGAAAGTTTGGTTTACTGTGCATACAGCTGGGTTGTATCCATATCATTATACGCCAGTGCACGTAAGTGAAGAAGGAGATCCTGCCAGACGTTTAGATTTCTGCAGATTCATGCTGAAAATCTAAGCTTTCAAAAAAAAAATTATGGACGGACGAGTCGAAATTTGACCAAGATGGTATAACGAATTACCATAACGCACATTTTTAGGCCCCAAAATCAGAACTAAATCCCAATAAAAAGAGGCCGCAAGGATCGCAGCGACGCTTTTCTCTAAACGTGTGGATGGGAATAACAAATGATAATTTAATTGGACCACATTTTCTGCCAAATAATTTAACGGGTGCAGCTTATGAAAATTTTCTGCGAGAGAGATTTTAATAATAATTTTTATCTAAGTAAATTAATAACATAAAGCAGAAAAGTTTGTTTTTTTGTTTGTTGAATAGTCAAGTTATCAAGGAAGGCTATATAACATCACGCTTTAACTGATAGGAGTGGAGCAGCAATAAAATATATTGTGAAAACTTGATAATTTCGCTGGGACAAAGTCGCAGGCAACTGTTAGTAGTTTTTAAAATAATAACGTAAAGGGGTCCTAAGTCTAAGTCTGAACAGATATTAAGTACTTACTTACATGTAAGTAATCACACATATTAGATATTGTATTCAATAAGTAAACTTATTAGTCATTAAGAAAAATAAAAATATGTAATACTTCATTATGTATTTGGCCAATGTTATTTTGTCCCTAAAATGACTTGCGGGGCAAACGCCATTAAAAAATATTAGAAACAATGAACATGGTCGTTTCACCCGAATTGGGCGAAATTTGAAGGGGCAAACGTCTACTAAGCCAAAAAAATGTAGACGGGTGTTTACTTAACAATGGTGGTAATTTTACTGCACACTAACTAAACTAATTTAAATTATCACTTTCATTCAATGAAAGTAATAGAAAGAGACAAAAATCTTTTACTGCTGGCAGATTAGATTATACATGACATTATACAGAATAATCTATTCTTTTAAAAACGTCTATAAAAACTTACTTACTAACCTGACATATGTAAAATGTTCTATCTCATTTGTTTTTGTTTTATTTGAAAAAGAAAGCATGTGTCTAAACTAAGTTTAGTGTGTGTACAGCCAGCGGCGGTTTTAGTGATAGCAGAGCCCTGGGCGTCATTTATACGGCGCCCCCTACATGCTGTCCAAAACCATACTAAAAAGAAAATAATGTATAGCGTACAGGATCTGACGCTCCTTCACATCTTGGCGCCCTGGGCGGTTGCCCAACCGCGCCATAACACCAAACGCCGTCCCTGTGTACAGCAGAATCGCGACCATTGTTTAACATCCAACCAATAATATGCTACACATAGATGACGTGGCCACATGTTCCTGGTTTAAAATACAATTTTAGATAGCGGTTAGTAAAACAACTATTCAACAAGTGTTTACATTTTTTTGTTTGTAGCTTAGTCAAAAAGTAAATCCGCAATAAAACCCTGAATTTTATCTAAATTTTTTTATACTATTTTTTTATCCTGGTACAGCCTAACCAATGATATTTCATATCACGTATGTTCATATTCATATTATGCAGTAACTAGCGGCCCGCCCCGGCTTTGGACGGGTATGAAATATACATGTAAGCCTTCCTCTTTTATCACAATTAAAAAAATCACATCAAAATCTGTTGCGTTGTTTTAAAGATTTAAGCATACAAAGGGACGTAGGGACAGAGGAAACGACTTTGTTTTATACTATGTAGTGAATAATAAATAAATATATATCATAAAACATCAATAGAAAAATTAAAGCAACTGAACGTCTAAACAGAATAGAACACTTCGTAACAAGGTGACACTTTACAAAACGTGTGTCAGGCCAATCTTAGCTTATGCAAGTGTAGCCTTCGCACATACGTACCCGTCCCATCTTAAAAAGCTACAAGTAGTTCAAAATAGGTTCATGCGTACTGCCACCGGTTGTCCGTGGTACGTACGCAACGAGGACCTGCATCGCGACCTAGATTTGCCTACAATAGCGCAGCATTTCAAAGAAGTATCGGAACGCTACTTTGAAATAACGGCTACCCACCCCAACCCGGTGTTAGCACCCGCGTGTGACTACACACCGGCCGCAAACGCGCCCGCCAAACTTAGGAGACCCCGTCACGTGTTATCGGATCCACCGGATCCAATAACCGCGGCAAACGCGAGCCTCCCTCCCAATCCCAACCGGAACACAAATTCACAAGACACTACACTACACCGTCGCCGCCGGTCTAGGCGACGAAGACCTCTCTTGCGCCCGGCGCCTAACGCCGAGCGACGAGCCGCCACTATTCCTCCACCTAGTCCACCTAGTAACCAGAACGCAGCACCAAGTCGAGGTACGGTCTCCCGGGAGACAGCCCTTGTTGCTGGCGTTGTAGGGAACAGTCCAATCCATCTAAATAATGATGTCTCGGGCTGAGCACTCTGCTCGGCCCACAAAACCCGGTGAAGTTGTAAAAACCGCGAGGTTGGCAACACATTAGTCATTCCAAAAAAAAAAACAGAATAGAAAATAAACTAACTTAAAACTAACAAGTATTTATTCAAATAAACCACACCAAAGCATTCCTGGTGCTAAACTATGAATCATAAAATTATAAAATAACCCTCGGACAAAACCTATATAATTTAGCTGAGAAACATCTTGACTACGTCAGCTTTTAAACAAAAAAAAACGCTCCGAAATCAGTTCATCCGTTCAAATGTTATGATGCCTAAAACAGACACACAATATACCTATAGACAAATAAAATTAATAAAAATGCACCAAGTGATTAAGATGATAAAATTCTTTATTTACATCAACTATCATCATAAAACTTAAAAAAAAATAAAAAAAAGTTTGTTAAAATCTTCCTTGACTTTATGGTTTATTAAAATGTAGAAGTGTTAATATTCGGAAACAGCAGCTTCATACTTGTCAAAAAAATTATTTTCTGGATCCCAACGGTTCCGGAAGTCCCAGTACTGTTCCGGCACTAGTTTTTTAGACCTTTCTAGAGAGACACGTATTAGATGCTTCTGGTCGACATTACATCTTCTACATGCTTCGTATATTACGACTGGCATATGTTCTGTGAACAAAAGACGCAGTTTTAATACCTATACTTACAATTTTTTTTATTGTAGACTAGGCGACCCGGTTAAAATAAATAGTAAATAGATCAAACTAATCGAATAAATATATTGTTTTCTTTCATTGTGTTATTTAATATGCATATTAAAAATTAATATGCACTAAAATATATAACCTAAAATAATATATATATTATTTTAGGTTTTGATGTTATTATTATATTGTTTACATTACAATTAAGGTGCAAGTAATGTATTTACTGTGGCTGCGACTTTACGTGCAATTTCAGAAACAGAATCAGTTTGACAGAAATTCGTAAGACGGTGGTATTTTAATCTTTGAGAATCCACTTAAAGTTTAAGTATCTTCACGCCCATATCCCCGAAGAGGTAGGCAGAGGCTCAACCAGGGCACCCACGAACTGAAACTGATATGTGGCAAACCTATTGCCAACCAGGCAAGGAAAAATTGGAAAAATTGCATATTCTTTTTGTTGCCCGACCCAAATAGAACCCGGGAACAGAGGAAAGGAGAGACTTAAAGCTTTACTATTAATAACCGCCTTGGTAGTAAAGGGTTAGCGTACACGCCTAAAGCTATTTGATTCCCGACGTGGGCAGGCATTTGTGTGATGACAGATGAAAATAGATGTCTGCATTTCTGAGTCTGGATGTTTGTTCAATTTATTCTGGTATTTGCTTAAATATTTCTATGTATTGGCATCTTTCCCGGTTTTTCTCTTTATAAGAACCTTCTCCTGACAATAACTAACATAACAAAAATATAATAATATACTAATCTATAATATATAGATTAATTCAGGACCTTAATGGTTACAAAGGAATTCACATTAATTTTTAACAATCTGTCTGACATTATCTTTTAAAACCTCAATCTAGAGCTAACTAATCAATCTTATAATATATCTATATATTAACACATGATGCCAAAACTTTGGACCCCTGTGTAGGAGAAGTGCAGGACGCTAAAATTTTTAATAGAAATACTTATAAAGTACATTAAATCAATAAATAAAACATTACCCACACTACCATGCATTTGACGCACACAAACAAATATATTGATGATAACGATAAAAGATCACAGATGGCGCACTAAAAAGTTTGGAAACAAAGTAGTTGGTCTTAAGAACATTTGTTACAAAGAAATGAAAAAAAGAGAAATGAAGATATATAACAATGTAGAAGATAGATATTTAATATCTTGTTGATTAGAACGCCATTCTTATCAACAAGATATTAAAATTTACTATGGCTGAATTCCGACCAATAGGCGACCATTAGTTTACATTATAATGTAATTTATAGACTACAAAAAATATTTTAACTTACAATACTTTTCCAAAAGTAACCGACAGGAACGTGGTCTGGTCAAAATACAAAAACGGCCGCGCATTCAGAAAAGTCAATGAATATTTAATTTGTGTGTGTAATGTGTGTGTGTAAAAATTGTGCGCTAATGACTCACAATTTTGTACAAAAAATGTCGACTTAACGCCTCATTAAAAGATAATTGACATCTCTGAGTGCCACTGTCATGAAATCCTAAGTGTGTTCAAAAATAATTATGTTAAAAGTCGCAAAAGTTGTTAGCAAATAAAGTTTTTATTACTAGCCAAACAGTAAGTTTTACGAAACCAGTTTTGACCGCAACCAAACCGGAACGGACCGGTTTCAATCAATTCCATAAGGATCATTCGGATACGGACCTCGAAAATCCAAACCACTTGAAAACTTACGTCTGACTGTGTAGTCTTATTCTGAACACGGGCTCTTGTCGAGAATGCATTCGAATAACTTTCTGAAGCTTTCCGAAGGTAGTTCCATGATATCTTCACCTTCATGTGCGGTGATGAACTCCTTTGCATCAGCGACGATGAAAGTGAGGATCAAAATTACGAGTTTTGATTTTATCATTGCTTCTATTCACAAGGAAGGCGTCCAAAAATAAGATTCTGTAAAAAGTCTTAAAATAACTAACAGTTTTAAAATGTTTTTTTTTTCTAATTTTCCCTGTGGTCTAGCGGTACAGCGTTGGACTTGACTTCTTGAGGTCCCGGTCTCGATCGCCGGGTCGGCCAACAAAAAAAGAAAATATGGTTTTTCAATTCTTCTTATTTAGATAGATATTCCTTATTTAGATAGATAGCTTCCATAGATACATAGCAAACCCGAATTTTGTATAAAGTTTACTTAACAAGATATAACCCGTATAATTTGAAAGTAAGTCTTAAGGCATTCAGATATAAGGCAACTAGTGTCATATGATTTGAGCGAATAAAAAACATAGCAACATTTATTTTTTTAAATGAAAATTGCGCCAAACTGGTTCCCGGTTTGACGCTGTAGGATTTAGTATCTATGTTTGGCCTTTGCTTACTTCTTTGCGGATATGGGGGTGAAGATACTTTTTTGTCACTATAAGGTCAAGGTCCTAACGTAGATCGTTACGTATTGTATCGTGACCTGATAATACTAGAAACTAACTAATCTTAGGTGTACTCTACACTTTCGCTCACTGAAATCTATTCATCATAAAACCAGTGACGTTTACTTTGTTAGACGCATGGTTAGAAGTGACGTGACATGGTCATGGTCTTCGCATATTAGGTTTTGTATCCCGCTAAAAGCTAAAATATTTTTTTTATAAACATTTACAAAAAAAAGTATCTTCATGCCCATTACCTCGAAGAGGTAGGCAGAGGCGCAACCAATGACTAGCCGTGGACACTAAATCCCACAATGTGATAGGTGGCAAGCCTATTGCCAACCCGGAACATATCCAATCCAGAGAAAAGTTTTTGTATTTGAAAATTGGAAAAAATAAATTTCATTTTGAATCGAATCGAACCCGAGACTTCATGCAGTCAAGTCCAACACATGGACCGCTAGACCGCAGAGGAGATTTTTTTGCAAGTTCCTTAAAAGCACACAATTTATTCTCTACCTAACATATTAGCTACATAATTTAATACTAAGTTCCGCCCGTAATTTCGCACATTTCACTATGCCTTTACTTTTCGTAGAAAACGAAAAATGTCTCCGCAGTTGAAGGAATCCCAAATGTTGAGCCAGTCCATAAAAATCCGTTCAGTAGCTTTCGAGTGAAAATTGAACGTACCAAATGTTAATAACCCTCGCTTAGGACTATTTATCCTGTATAAAATACATAGCAATCGTTGTTTTTCAAAATACTTTATGTACAGATTTAGTTTTTTACTGTTTTATATATATATATATTATATGTACGTATTTTCCACGTTTTGGTCCGGGCTCCTGTGCAGTATACACCACCTGCCTTCCTGCCAGGCAGCTCGTAAAAGGCGAGCGTAGCCTTACCGTCACTAACACCGTGACATCCTACTAGGTGGTAGAGTTTCGCAGTGACTCGCCCGGATTGGTACCACCGCCTTACCTATTCTTGCCACCATAACGTCCAATGCTTGCCGTTGACGTGTTCCGGTTCAGAGGGTAAGGTAGCCGTTAAACTTCTGCTCGAGGTCTAACATCCCGGCCTCAGGTTGGCAACGCACCATTACAACCTTTGATGTCTCTAGACGGCGTGAATTTCTTACCATCAGGAAATCCGTCGGCTTGTTTGCCTTACATTATCATAAAAATAAAAAAATATAATATATATCAACTCACCGCCTCACTTCCAACTTGCTAGCTTTACGATTACTATACTACAATTAATCATCAGTACGCAGGCCTGACATTAACTTTATAAAAATACCTAATTTATGTATAAACTCATTATTTTTAATGAAATAAGGAAAATATTATTCCTGACATCGGTATTATTTTGTACTGATAACAATGGCATCTAAATTTAAATACATCAACACTCAGGCGGCTTGGTGACCACAGAAATAGGAATATATTTAGAGGTCAATGGTGGTGATACATACCACCACATCAAAAATCTAGGAGGTTTTACTCTGCAATAGAGATGTTCTGCCAGCCGTCCTGCCAGGTAGTCTTTTATGATTATCAAGAGGTGTCATTCTGCAGTTTAGGAATTCATTACGGTTGACAAATTTCGACAAATTTTACGTGTCAGGGACGTGGTCATACCTTTAACGTGCGACATGATTAGTTTTCATCCAATTTCATTATTTTTTTATGTGTAAAGACGACAAAGCCCATAGCTCTCTTGATGGTAAGCGTAATCATAGCTTACAGACACTTGAAATACAGAGTCGCTATCATGTGGTGGGGATAATAGGCACTGAACATGAATAATCAGCATCATCAGCCGGAGGACGTCCACAGCTGAACATAGGCCTCGCCAAGAGCGCCACAAGTCACGGTCACTAGCCGCTTGTAACCAGCGACTCCCCGCGACGTTGACCAGATCATCAGTACACCGGGTGGGAGGTCGTCCAACACTACGTCCTCCGGTGCGGGGCAGCCACTCGAGAACTTTTCTTACCCATCGGTTGTCGATTCTGCGAACAATATGACCTGCCCGTTGTCACTTCAGCTTGCTGACTTTCTCAACTATGTCAGTACCTCTCGTTCTCTTGCGGATCACCGAATTACGGATCATATCTCGCAAAGAAATACCGAGCATAGCTCTCTCCATAACACGCTGAGCGACTCTGAGCTTAATTAAGATTATGGGCCCATTTATGGGCCCACTCTCAGTGCCATATGTCATCACCGATAACACACACTGGTCGAAGACTTTCGACTTCAGGTTATGTGGTAATTTGGACAAGAATATATCCTTTAACTTCCCGAACGCTGCCCATCCGAGTTGGATTCGGCGATCGACCTCTTTGAATAATACTGAACGATTAATAGTATTCATTCAGTGTAGCTAGCTGTAGGTATTAAAACATATTTAAATTAAAACTGGGTTTTATTCCCACGCCACAAATCGCCTATAGGCCCAAGATGTTAACATTGAAATTCTGAGAGAGAAATGTTATGCTTTAATACAATTTTTCGTTTTACTATCAAACTGCAACATGACAATAGCGAGTAATAATATAGACAGACATAAACAGTCAAGATTCTAACCCATACGTTACTGTACAACCATGCGTTACTGTACAAATTTGGACGAGAATAAAGGACTGTAAATTTAGTTCAGTACATTAATCAAATAATCCAGCATTCTATACAACTAATGAGCGATGGATCGTCACATCCCATCGTCAAAATTCAAAGCAATTACACATTTCAAATTATTTATTTAATAGAAACAATAAACTATGCTTAAAATGAACAAAAAATAATACTAAATATTTATAAAACTCGTTATTGTTTGATTGCTAAAAAACTACATAACTAGGTTTTTGGCGATTAATCTTTTCAGTTGCACGTTTATTACTAAAATATTCTCTTCGTTATTATTGCTATATATTAACACGAGCTTTGTAAATTATACTAAAAAACCGGATTAAATTTTTTATTTTATTTTGAAGGATTAATTGGGGGAATATTGGCCAGAAGAGAGGTCGGCGCAAGTTCTCCTATTACGCTAGACTAATGGTGGTGGTGGGAACAGGTAGGATGTTCCTTGGGACGAACCACCCTCGTCAGTACCAGTAATAAGATACAGGAATGGAATCGACCACCCATCACTCCAAGCCCGATCACGGGAATCGAGCAGTGGATAGTGCCAAATATGCACGTGGAATGTGAGTGGGATTTGCAGAAGAGACCATTTGCCTTACTGAGTATCATACTATAAGACTAAGTCACAGTCTTCTACGATCCGATAGTAAGGTGTTAGTGGGTGTGTTTTACAATGGTTTTACAGCCCTTCCATGTCTATTGATTACTTTAATACTTTAATTACGGGGTGATTTTAGCACTTGTTTAATTAAAAACGACTCCCTTTCTATTAAATTATTAGATATTCTTTCCTTTGTTAATATTCATTCATTGCCTCTTTCCCCCAGACATCATTCTCCGTCTCTCGTTGATCTGACAGTAGTTTCCAGGCCTGAGAGTGTTCATTGTCATGGTCAGCTACCATCGTGTTTCTCTTATCATGATCTCATCTTTCTTTTTTATATAGACGAAGCTTGTACACGTTTCGCCGTTCATATAAAAATATTGATTTAAATGCTTTAAATAATGAGTTTAGTTAGTTTTAAAAATTTAGTTGAACTATTCCCTGTCCTTACTGATATTTTCAATCATCGTGTTTCTCTTGTCATGATCTCATCTTTCTTTCTTATATAGACACTGAATCTCCTTGTCATTCTCATGTTAAAACCTTATTACGTTTCTCTATTAGTAATTCTGCTTTTCAGTCTCGGTCATTCTCTGTTCGTGCTGTTAAGCTGAGGAATGCTTTACCTGATAAAATTCGTGCCAGTAAAACATTATATGTGTATTAAGAAACTACTAAAAGAACACTATCTCTCACAAACTTATTTTTTTTAAAGCGTCGTTCGTTTTTTTTTCTTTGTATTTCCAGTTATGTATATAATTATGTACAATTACATATTATTAGAGACCGGATAATATGCAATTGCATATTTGCATATGCATTGCATATTTAAGCCATTTTAAGCGATAACAGCATATTTTTTTCTAAGATCTTATGATGATGCATATTATCGCTATAATTTACAGTAATTTTCGGGCTCAGCACACTCAGCAGCCTCGCGTCTTTTGTTTTAGTACGATAATAAAATGAAAGAGACAGATCGTTTTTTGCAACGTATTTTTATTTTAGCACTTGCCCTATGCTTGGGATAAATTTTCTATAAATTTTGGTGGGTACTCAGAATTGTGTATCTATAGGACATAACTACCCGCGTTAACGGGTTAGAAAGGAGTTAAAAATTTCGCCACGGGACTTGAATCCTCAGTAGCTCAATTGGTTAGAGCATTCGTCGGCTTGAGACGAAAGGTTACAGGTTCAAATCCTGTCTGGGGCGAAATTTTTTCTTTCTTTAAAATTTATAGAAAGAGACAGAACCTATAATAGGTTATTATGCATGTTATTGCATTCAATTGCCGGTGGAAATTTTGGCAGAAAATATAAGCGCTTACATAGCACCCAAGTTCAAATTCTGCCCAGATACCTCAGTAGAAGTGAAGCGATCCTTTTCGACCTAAAAAAATATTTGAATGATCAAAGAATTAATATTACTACTGAACATTTAGAAAAATACTTGATTGTTAATGTTTACAAAAATATTAAGTTATGTTACAGGTTACTGTATCGATTATATTCTATCAATGGATAGTTTACTAAATGTATGCTGATTTTGTAATAAAAAAATATTTCATTAAATAACAATAAATTAAAAAGATACATACTTAATAAAGTAACACTTAAAACAAGTTTTTACTAACATTAAACTTAAATCTAAAGGAATAATATAAACAAAACAAAAAAATGTACTCATTGGATGTTGCATATTCTGTCAGTTTTTGTTAGTTTTTGTGCATATTTCAAGCATTTTTCATGCATATTTGCTTGCATGTTTCAAGCTTTTTATGTTGCATATAATCCGGTCTTTACATATTATGTTTACATTATCTACGTATTTATTAAGTATATCTTTATTATGTTCGTGAATATATATTTATTTATAAAAAAAATATTTTATCTTGCTGATATTATGTTTTTTTTTCAAGTATGTACTTCATAGTCATCAAATCATGTACTTTATGTTCTACGTTTAATACGTTTGTAACTTTTTTTCAGTTTCACGGGTCAGCTGGTAGAAATCTCTGTTGCTGGAGATAGCCTCGCCTATTGTACTATATTATCTTTATGTTTGTGTTTAGTGAGAACGTTTTGTGTAAAATAAAGTACAATTGTTATTATTATTAAATTTGTCTGCTTGTCTGTCTTCCAATATCATTAAAAAATCAAAAAAAAAAACAAATGCAAAAGAACTCTTTAAATCGGTTCACAAAGCACAGACAATTCGAGTAGTAGATATAAAAATAACCTTCCTTCTTTTTTAAAGTTTAATAAATTAATATATGCTAATGAAAATGAAATATCACTTAAAACTGATACATAAAATATTATTTAATTGATTCTGCGCATTTGTTGCTGCGTGTTTCCTAGATAAACGTATAGAAGTACCAGAGATTAAGTAATAGTAAATACTACGTACTAAAGACGCACTGTCGTACAAAACACAAACAAAATTTAAACTTAAAGCTCATTGTATTCTCATTTATTTTACTAAGCGAACAATCTCGTCATCTCGTGAAAATGTCATGCTTGAAAACCGAAATTGAAATATCAGACGACTAATGGACTTAAGTTTCAATTCAGGCTAAACTGAGGTTAATAAAGCGCTGAGTGTAGCAAATATCGTAATATTAATACGTAAAACAAAAACTTTGGACCCCTTTTTACGAAAATTGCGCTGACGGAGAAGTATGAAATTTGGCACACTTATAGTTTATTTGTAGGAGAAGTGCAGAACGCTAATATTTTTTAATGATAATGTTTATAAAGTGCATTAATTCAAAAAATTTAACATTACACGTACTATTATGCATTTGACACACACAAACAAATATATTGATGATCACAGATGGCCCATCATAAAGTTTGGAAACAAAGTAGTTGGTCTTGAGAAATGAAGATGGCGTTCTAATCAACAAGATATTAAAATTTATTATGGTCGAATTTCGACCAATGGCTACCACTAGTAGATAGATACGACGCGATGTCAGCTATGGTTTCTAGTACTGATTTTGATGGTAGACTCTCAAGCGGCATACCGCCTGAATCTATATAAAACGCCCGTATTTCCGAGGTGGAGTTAAAAAGTACCACTTTGGCTGGTCTTGGATGGCCTACCTTTAAGAATTATAAGTTAAATTTATAAAATGGTAGGCTCTTGTTTCTCATCCACCGATCTACCATCGGATCGGAGCGCGGTCTTACACTGAGAAGATCCAGCAAGAAACTCAGCGGGTTCGATCGCCGCAACACAACGACAGCGATCGCCGAAATGAGCCAGCATTCCGCTCGACTGCCAGTAATACCTGCTCCTTCGTTTCATTATATTCGCGCCGACGTATTTGTTAATAAACAATTATTCTTTAACAAGTTACACAAATTGAATCTAACCCCAAAGTAAGCAAATTATATGCTTGTGTTAGTCAACGATAGATACTTATATATACTTAAATAAATACTAGAATAAATTTGATAAACACCCAGACCCGGAAATGCAGACATCTAAATGTTCATCACACAAATGACTGTCCAAGTCGGTAATCGAACCCAAGGCTCGCGGTTGGTCAGCGTGGTTAGGCGTGTACGCTAGTCACTCGACCAACGAGGCAGTCAATGGTAAATTGATGTTTTAAATCGTAGTCTAATATATTAATTACAAAAAAATATTAAATACGAAAAAAATAGTATTTATTCGTAATAATAATTTATTACTTATACATACCTACTACATTTTTCGTCTATAGACTTTTGTAACACAAGATAAAAATATCTCACAATTACTCTAAAATTCTCAGAACTAATCTTAGGATTTCACTTTGTGTTTAAATTTTGTATTAGCAATCCTTGATATATAATTTTACGGTTCGTTTTATATCACAATTTAAATTTTATTAACTAAGTAACAGTGTATCGATCAGGAAATCTTTTATGTAAGTAAAAAAGTAAGTATCTTCACGTCAGTATCCCCGAAGAGACAGGCGTAAACACTACCAGGACACCCGCGATCAGCCGATTAGTCCCACAATGTGATAGATAAGTGGCGGGATGTGATAGAGAAGTGGATAACCTATTGTCAACTTGGCACATATCCAATCTTAGGCGTTGTCTTATTAAAAAAAAGGGTTGCTCTCCGGAAGTGCCGGCAGAAGTGAAAACTTGAATATTAACGTTGTGCATTTTTGATATTTTGAAATGGTTAAGGTATAATTTTGCACGAATTGCTTTAATTATCAGTATAAATGTAATTTCAATCGTGTGGTAGTATACAATATTAATTTATTGCGCTATCGTACACAAACATGACAACACTAACATTCGGGCAAGCGCCCTTACGGAATTTCAGGTCACGTGTCCTAACACGAGTTTAGAAGTTTTTACCCATTCCAAAACAAGTGCGCAAAGCCGCTTAAGAAGTTTTCACTTCAAAAATATTGTAAAAACAGATTTCATCATTGTCACGTTTTACTGAGTACACTATTAGTTTTCAGTAAAAATAAAACACAATGTTTTATGAAGGAATAACGATTTTGATGTATTTGTAAATTTTACAAAATCAATTCTACAAAAAGTTTGTAACCGCCACTAAAAGGAACAACCTGTGCGTTTATGGATAAAAAATGGTTGGTATCGTCTGGATCGCAATACCCACATAGCAAGTAAGTAATACTAGAGATTAGTAATTATATATATAATGTCTTTGGTAATACAAACGAACATGCGAGCATGTTCTCTGCCTCCACTTAATGTGACGGAGAGCTAACTGATTAGCATCCGTAGACTGTAGTTACAGGAACTCGATGATAGAATGAGAATGAGTTAGGATAGATGTTTTTTTTTAGTTAAGTCAAATTAAGTTTAGTTTAAATCTAAAAGATACCCAAATTTGCAAAATGGGGCTTATTTTTTTTTAATTAAAGAGAAGTCGACACAGGAAGTCACGGGTTTTAAGTGAAGCGGTGGCTTCCTTGCTGAAGTGCATTTATGCTTGGTTCCTTATTTAAGAAACGAGTGGTTTTGGCTCACGAACTGTAGTTTTTTTTATTAATAGTAAAAAACCAACTACAGACTAGAAGGTCTTTCGTTGTATTTTGATAACTGAAAGCATGTTTGGTAACTATGAACAACACTTTCTTATTTTATATATACAACCAATGGTTATACTAACAGATTACGGTTCGTAGATTACAGGAATCGAACTTTTGTGAGAATTGGCGGCAACGAGGAAATTCACGATACATTAATTTCTTCACTAATACTTCAATTATGCACTACAGCTAAACAAAATTGTACAAAATGCCACCAAAAATTTACTAATTTCACTCGACGTATGTACTTACATTTAGTTTAATAATTAAAAATAGGACCATGTTTTGTTGGTGTAAGTAATTATGTTAAAGTTGGGTAAATTTAATAGATCACGTTTGACAAATGTGAATCTCTGTAAAATAACATGTCTAACATACATACAATTTGTAAAAACAAAACCTAAAATTAATGTATTATTTTGACAGTTGTGTAATGAGTGTTACGTATTTTAAAAAGAACGGTTAAGCAAACTAACTAGCAACTAGTAACTTTGAATGATGAAATATTCTTATTGAAAGGCCAATGTTATACGAGTATTTCGATAAAGTGACAAACGTGATCTATTATATTGGCCCGACTTTAGACTTTTTGTCTATAGATTTATGTCATTATCGCGTCCCTAAACGTTTTAAAGACAGCTGGATCAAACATTTTCTTATATTCTGCGTCTAATTCTGGAAGTTCAACCTCTGCTCTATTCAATATTGTATTTATGCTGATCTTTTGGTCTGAATGACAATTGTGACAGGCTTTAGTCAACAATTCCGGATACAGTCCTGAGAAAATAAATACACTCTAAGAATTACAGGTTTGAAGGACGAAAAGATTAAAAATATATGAAATAAGTATCTCATGTCCGTATTCCCAGAAAAGTGGGTACACTCACTATGATCCAAAGGTACTTAGATCTTACAATGTGATAGTTGGTATACCTATCGCCAACCGGGCACTTTCTCATTCCGGTGCAAGTTTGTTTTTATTAGAAAATTGAAAAAAAAAACACATTTTGAATAGCCAGATCTGGGAATCGAACCCTGGACCTTGTGTGGTTAATGCCAGCACCAGACCACTAGAACACAGAGGGGATAATATATCATATAAAAACAGTGATCATTTTGACGAATTAGAATTTCTTCCATTTGCAGAAAAACTGTCGCACTAAAACAATAAATTATAATCGGGTAGTTTAAATTTTTTGCTTTCGGATTCATTGATTTCTTTTGTGGAACTTATTACTGGGTAGTAATGTGTTTAAGAGTACAAAATGACACAAATCCAATCCTAATTCAAATCTTGCATGAGATAGAAATTCAAGAGTAACCCTAAAGAATAGCTACTTATTTGTCCGTTATCTTGTAATTAAGAAAATATACCAACTTTTTACAGACATATCCTCTTCTGAACAAGGAGATTTATCCAAAATACATTCCAAAAGGCTCCTAATCATGTTTACTGGAACTTGACGTATATCCTTGTCATCGTGAGCGGTGTCAAAACCACCAACTGGCATTGGCACCAAGGCAACAGAGGCATAATACCCCGACTATTGACGTGACCTTCATTGCCTGTGAAAGTAAGTATACATAATACCTATACCTGTAATAAATTTGTACCTTTTTTCTGATACAAACAAGCAGACAAGTATACTGATGGTAAGAGATAACCGTAGCCTGTAAAAGGGCCATCCATAAATTACGTCACGCGAATTTTAGAACTTTTCGACCCCTCCACCCCTCGTTGTCACAGGTTGTCACATTTTTTGAACCCCGTCCCCCCTAATGTGACGTCACACATTTTTCAAACTTACGCATGTACCTATCTAAAAATAATCAAAAGAAAACTTTTCATTTTTTAGTTATTTTTATTAAATAATATTTAATAAAATCAACATAAATATGTCTTTCTGATAACAAATAGAATAAGCGACTAGTAAGGAAACAATAAGCCACTAATTAATTAACTAAAGCTCGTAAATTTTAGTGTCTCACTTGCATTGCAACATGGCTCTAGGAATCAAATGTTGTTACTGAAGAGATAACCTTATAGCGAGAGTTCGAAATTATTAATAAATATAGATTAAGAATTATCTGTTCAAAGTTTTTTGTTTACATATAAATTTCGTTTTCTAGTATTTTATAATGTGACGTCACAAGGTTTTCGATCCCCCCCTGCCCCTTGTCATATAATGTCACATTAAGATGATACCCTCTCCCCCCCATTAACGTGTGACGTAATTTATGGATGGCCCCAAACACTACAGACGTTACAGGTGTGTCGCTCTCAATCTTTACGGGGACAGGAACAGGTAAGGCAGTAAATCCCTATCCAGGCAAGTTGCTACACAGTTCCGTGTTGGTCCGGGCTCCTTTGTAGAATAGACCATCTGCCTTTCTTGCCAGGCAGCTCGTAAAATGCGAGCATAGGCTCACCGTCACTAACACCGTGACATCTAACTAGGTGGTAAGTTTAGCAACGACTCGCCCGGGTTGTTACCACCGCCTTACCTATTCCTGCCGCCATTACGTCATGACATGTTCTCGTTCGGAGGATAAGGTAGCCGGTAAACTTACTTTTGCTCGAGGCCTAACATCCCGGCCTCAGGCCTTTGGTGTCTCTAGGCGGCGTGAATTTAAAAGCGTCAAAGGCGGCGTCATAAAAAAAACAGCACTCTACAACCAGTAGCTTTGGTGGTACTTGCCATATATTCTAACCAGTGCTTATTAGCTGCCTGACAGAGAGGCAGGTGGTTTACTCTACTCAGCGGACCCGGACCAATACGAGGTGAAGAAGTGTTTTCGGCGCATTGAATGTTTTAAAAAAAATAGGTGCAAGTATCTAAAAAGGTGCAGCAGCACACTTTCTTAGCATTTTTGAGAATTACAATCTATACTTTTCATCGTCGGCACCTGGTGGGATTCCATTGTATTTACACTTTTTTAATTTTTTTTTCGATTTTTTTATTGATATTTTTTCCATCTGTCTATGTGTCTGTCTGTTTTTCTGTCTGTCCGTCTCATGACCTCGATTCACATAGAATCTACTGCGGTGCGGTTATTACAATACTAACATCGTTGCAGTTGTCATTCAATACTCTCTGCTTACCTTGCAGAGGGGACTTACGTGAAGATATTCATGTATATGTAAGATGCCCTGTACATTAGAATTTTAAGCTATTTGATCATTGAGTGTTTTTATTTCTGTAATTTCTAGACTACGAAACTTATGACTTAAAAAAACACAATCAATCTGTACAAAACAAAGAAAATAAATGAAATCGTAGTACAGGTCAATTAACAACATTTGCAACTCAGTTTGCGGGATAAACGTATCCTATGACCTTCTTCGGAACATGATAGATACAAATAGATAGAATCTTCAAAAAATGCTAAAAATGTATCTTGCTGCCTGTTTTTAGTGACCTACAACTATTTTACCTACCACTGATGGGAGATTGCCGTGAACCATAATATTAATACGTGAAGCAAAAACTTTGGACCCCTTTTTACGAAAATTGCGCTGACGGAGGAGCATAAAATTTGTCACACTTATAGTTTAGGTGTAGGAAAAGTGCAGAACGCTAATATTTTTAATGATAATGTTTATAAAGTGCAATAATTAAAAAAATAATACATCACACGTACTGTCATGCATTTGACACACACAAACAAATATATTGATGATAACAATAAAAGACCACAGATGGCGCACCATGGAGTTTGGAAACAAAGTAGTCGGTCTTGAGAAATGAAGATGGCATTCTTATGAACAAGATATTAAAATTTATTATGGTCGAATTTCGACTAATGGGTGACCACTAGTGTGGGAAAATCTGTAAATCACATACTACTAATCGATAGACGAATGAATGAAATCGGATTATGTAGAACTGAATTATAGCGCAATTATCATTCTGACTTAGCCTTATACTACAACCTTCCTCATAACGTAAAGTATCCACCTGCCAACCTTTGGTACGAATGGTAGTGTAGATTTGGCACGAATCACGGCTGGGACATATACAAACAGACAGCCATATAAAAAAACATGTTCTGCTGATCATTTTTCTTTCTTGCATTTTTTTAAATATCTTCAATTTACAGAATTCGCTATTCCACATGTTTTTTATTATAAGTGTAGATAAAGAGATGTTTATGCAAACTAGATATTATAATTAAAACATAAAAATGTAAAAATTACAATAAAAACTCGACACTTCGTGGCCAGTAACAAATAGCTACGTTTGCTCGTAATGTGAAAAAAAACTAATTAAAGTAACAAAAAGAAAAATCTACGAGATTTCAGAAAGTTTTATAAATAGATAGATATCCAAATATTTATTTATCCAAGTATTTTTGTTGTGCTAGAAGTGGGGGATTTCCCATGGAGACTTCAGACTCAAACATCAGAATAACTATTAAGGAGTAGTATATTCATGCTCATAGCCCCGAAGGGTTAGGCAGAGGCACAACCAGGGTACCCACGACTAGCCGAGGCCACTAAATCCCATCATTTGCATTGCACATCTGTTCTATCAAACTTTCAACTACCATTATTTCCAAAGGACTGAACTAACGGAGGCCAATAGTACCAAGCTTCCTTAATTCTTTGTCACACCAACACTTTCCCTTAATCCCACTCGTTCTCTCTGATGTCACTATTGTGAATGCGATCGGTTACACCACTTAATTTCAGGAGCGTTCTAATTTCAACCGCATTTATCTTACATTCATGCTTTTGCTTTTGCTTTTCTTGCAATAGACAGAAACACAGAGCTAATTTACGTTTTAAGTAGAGAGTGGAAATACTAAAAGAATCCTCACGCCCATATCCTTGAAGAGCTATGGTACAAACAACTAGCCGAAGACACTAAGTTCCACAATGTGATAGGTGGCAAATCTCCGTCCATCAGTAACTAACAACGAAATTCCTAAACGGTAAAAAGAAGAAGACATTTATTTGTTAAAAGTAAAACCCGAACAAGTTTTAGTAAAGTGTAAAAAAATGGTATTTAGTAACAAATGCAAGAGTTTACTTTAAAAAATCTAATCATGTATCCAATGCCGGGCAATGTTGTTTTCTTTTTATTTAAAACAAATACAATGTTTACTATTACTTACAATAATTTTATTCTATTATAAAAAAATATCCACCAATAGCTGACGATTAATACAGAAAACGAGAAAAAAATTAATAATAAAAAATACATTACCAGTTTCAACGTCGAATTTCAACTAAACTATTTAAAATTAAATTCTTCATCTTTTATATTTGAAGGTTGTCTCAACAACAATTAATCGTAGAAGACATCTAGTGTTCATATTTAGTGCTACTTAACGATTCGACTACGTATTATAAATTTAGTTATTATTTTATTTAGTTTAACTACTTATTTACATTTAACCAATTTATTATCATTATTAACTCTATGTTGTACACAACAAAAATTGCAGAATAACTTAAGACTAAAATAAACGTAAGTAGAAAGGGCGAGCTTATCTCTAATGAATGAAATTTCTTCCAGCCAACCCGTTAAAGGAAAACAATAAATTAAATATTATGTAGACCTGGGGCTGATTATGTATCTCAGTTGCCAGCTCAAAACGGAAAAGTGTACATCAAATGACGTCATTTGTGTTTGCTATCTCTATTGTATTTCTGTTGGTCACTGGAGATAGTAAATATAAAACACGTCATTTGACAGCTATTTGATGTACACTTTTCCATTAGTTGGCAACTGAGATACATAATCAGCACCCTGGTGTACAAAACTATACTAAAAATAACTACATACTTAACACAATTACATACTAAACATAATGCATACTGAAATATCAAACAAAGCTAAATAACTCTAAGAAACAGATCCTTTAATTGTTTTTTGAAAGAAACAAGCATTTCACATTCACACATGGGCGTCATTTTCAGGTGCATCTCCATCTGTACCTACACACTATTAACCACCAAAAAAACATCGAAATAAACATGTATGGTAACATATATATTTACATGCGGACACTAACATACATACATACATACTCTCGAAAACCATTACTCTCCCGCAACTTCAGTCAGGTAATTTTTTCTATCTACTTTCTTTCCGGATAGGGGAGTGCAGCTGCACCCCTTTGCAACCTGCTGCCGGCGCTCATGCATTCAAGAATCCCACTAGGAAGAGAGTTCCTTAACCTAACAGCATGAAATGTAAATGAGTGCGAATAGGCAGCAGAATGGTTGTGGGAAATCGCAACTGAGTACGGATTTATGAACGACAGGGTGAATCGTGTGAATGTACAAAAATAAATGAATTATTGCGTAGATAATTAGGACACAACAGATGAAATAAAAATTTTAACAGCAAACAAAGGACGTGAAATACAATTTATACTATAAAATTTAACTTATTTTTTTAAAAAAACTTAATGCATACCGAGTCAATGTGAAAATAGGTACAACACAAATAAACCAGTAGTAAAAGACGTCTGCTGAGTTTCTTATAAAATATGTGTGTAGGGTTACTATTGAATCTCGATATAAAGCGAAATGGAAATTGGAATCGTATATTCTATTTTAGGTGATTTGAACACAATCCTAGTAGATTATTAATTTTCAGTAGTAAATGAAGGAGTATCTCCCTATCTCCCTTCAGATTTTCGGATGGGGTTGCAGTCGTATCTTTGTATGTTTGTTCGACGATAACTTGAGCAGTTTTGAAATGAAATCCAATCCAATCTTCATGAAATTTGGTAGGTATGAGATATGCTCAATACAATTTTTTAAGTTCGAACATGGGTGAAATCGGGTAGGGGCGATACGCGGCTAGGGCGACCTAAGTGGAGAGTCGAAAAATAAATTTTTGACAATTATTTTGTATGACATATCAAATCAAAGGCCTTGATATTGGTTGGTGTTAATATCGTGTCGGTGTCGTGACGATATCGTAACGATGTCACGGCTGTCTCACGACCGTGATGTTGTCTAGACGGTGATAGTGTTGGTGATTATATTGTCTGTCTGGTTGTCGCTGTATAAACACAAATAAATATCATAACGTTGATGGTGAAGATGATGTTCGTGATTATGGAGTGACGGTGTCACGAATCCGATGGTGTCGGTGACGATGTCATGACGGTGACGGGGTTGGTGATAACGTCTAACGTTTAATGACGATGTCGTTACTGTGTTTTGAAGGTATCTTAATGGTGTCGTTATGACGGCGTGACTGTATCGTGACAAAACTAGTAGCGATGTCGTGCTAAGATGGTGTTAGTGAAACGACATTGGTGAAAATGTCGTGATGATGTCGTGACTGCTTAGGTTCTGAAAATTTATTTCTTTTTTAATGATTTTATTATTATTTCATTGATACTATCTAATGCGATAACTTGAAATTATTGGATCACAACAAGTTTAACACCAGTATTACAAATTAAAAGCACTGTAAACAGCAATAAAATTTCCTCTCTCTGCTGTGGCAACCTATTTAAATATTGGATTAAAAATTAGCTTACTTTTCTCTTAACAACTCAAAATACCTTAAAATTATTTTTACAAACACAATTTGCATTAATAATAATGTCGATTTCCATGTTCTGCTGGAAGATTAACTATCTGATAGAGTTCTGAATTAAGATCCTAAGAAGTGTTTATAGAATATGGTTGTGTCTTACCAATAGAAGAACTTGTTGGTTGTATGCTATCTTTTAACAAATTTTGAAAACAAATCTAATTTGTTGGTTTTCGCTTCATTTTAAATCTTTTTAATTTCATTCAGGAAGCTACATATACATGCACAAAACTCAATTGGTAGCAAAAAGGAAGTGTCCTATTGACACAATAAATATTATAGACTATGCATTGTTCTCTTGCAGCCACATGATGAACCTAATATGCAATTTGGCTCTCTACCCTACCCTCCAGACTAGTATACAACAGTGCCAAACACTGTCAATATCAAAAATCCGGGATAGTAGCAGCGACAATGGGAAAACAATAAACAAACAAATTAACAGCTTCTAAAAGTTTGTATGGATTAAACCCAAATTCTTACAAAATTTTAGTAGCTGTTAATATCTATAAAATGATATCAATTTTTGCGGGTTGACTAGGGTAATATATTTTTAATTACACTTGCGCATATGGAATGACCTGATCAAATAAAAACGCTACCTACCTTGCTAAAACAATACAAAAAATTATTTTTTTTAAGTTGCGGATTTAAAGCGTAACATACATGTAAAAAAAATAAAGAAATATACTGGATACATTATAAATATAATACATTTTAGAGACGCTTAATAAAAATGTATGTCTGATCGTAATATCCTATCAGGTGTCTCATTTCTGATTGTAGAGGTAAAATAATATACTCGGATTTTTTGTATTTCAACATATCACTTCTCATATTTTTATTTTGTGATCGATGTTAAGATTTGAAATCTATTGCATGATTGAACTCTGTGCAGAAAAAAATATTGATGCGTGTTTCCAAAGCCACTAAAACGATTGAATTTATAATTTTAGTGGTATGTATTGTAGTAGTAAATTTTGTTACTCGGGTTTACTGTTTTTTGTTATACCACTTTTTATATTCCTATTTCGAGTTTTGAGTTAAAACTGGAAGATATCCCTTAAGCAAAAAAAGTTATGTGTATTTACGCACTACTCGAAAGCCTTATATGACTGCTTTGCTGTAAAACTTTGTAACCATACTCGTATCGAAGCAATGGTGAATTACGAAATGTTGGAATATTAGGAGCTACTGGTTCCTCGCAACGTCCCAGTTCGGGGGGAACTATTGGTTTACTATTAACAAAATATTAATAAATCGACAGTATTGTGTTGAAGAAAGGTATTCTTCAGATTTTTGCAGATATGTTTAATAATATCTACGTTTTATCATCTATCTAATGAGGTATAATATATAATTTTATGACAAATTAAAAAAATATCCTCTGTATCGCCTCTTTAGTCTAGTGGTTTAGATGTTGGACTTGACTGCATGATATCCCGGGTTCGAATCCCGGGTCGGGCAACAAAACGAAAATTAGGTTTTTCTAATTTTCTAATAAAAAAATATAATAAAAAAATGGGAATATGCCCGGTTGGCACCTATCACACTGTGGGACTTAGTGTCTTCGGCTAGTCGTGGGTGCCCTGGTTGTGCCTCATCGGGGATATGGGCGTGAAGATGCTTTAAATAGAATGTAATCTGCAGGGGAGGTAAAAAATAATGGCTTTGATTTGTCCCTTGACCGTAGAAAGATAAATATAATAATAAGTCAGTTACTGAACCTGATATAGGTCGACTTACCACGTAACCCTGTATATCACAATCATGCATCTATCACTTGTATGGTCCCTCTGAATAAAGCTTTTCCCTTTTCTTGTACCGGTAATCATTCAAAAAGCATTTTTTCAATATCACCTAGTGACATAAAAAGGAATTCGCGTCATCACGCACCGTGAGAAGACGGCTTTATATAAAGAATGAAAAAAATATAATCAACTCTACACTGAAATTGAAAACAAATTACTTTATGTAAACAAACAACACAGAAAGCAATTAACTTTAGTAAGTACGAGTATTTCAGAAAGCACGGTTTATTTACCTTTACATTTAAATAAACAAAGTTTACTATTTAATTTGTTGCTATTAAATTTTCGCAGGCTATATATACAAATGGATTGGTGAAATCTAATTAGTTTAAATATTGAAATTTGAATGTTTTTCATCACTTAGCACTCGGTGAAACTTTCTCTTTACTACTTAAAAAATATTCAACTGGATTAGCTTTTACAGCATATTCAGGAATATGGTACCTACCTAATGTGAAATAGTTTATATGGAAAAAATCGAATACGAAAAGTTAGGCGGTTAATATTAGTATATTGTAGCCTTAGACCCTCAGACAGTAAAAAACAATTACTACTTTATGCCCGCAATCTCTGTTTCTACTGGACCGGTTTTAATAAAACACTACTTAAATTTTTGACCTTTTAAATGATAAAAGAGATCAAGATTAATTTAATAGATACTTTACCTTTCACGATGGAACAAATCTGACACCGTAAATAATTTTGCAGCCATAGCGTCTATGCCTGCCATTACTGTATTTTGTGCTTGATAGTAGGGTAGACTGCAGACATGCACATATGGTATAATATCCCGAATATACCACAACGACACACCAGTAATATTAGCGGTTGTACAGTGGTCTCTGCAGACTAAGAGAAGCATCGTTCACTATCTTAAACAAAAAAATATAATCACGTTCGTATTCCCGAAGAGGTGGGCAGATGTGCAATCAACAGCCATACTGCACAACTATTGCAGATAAAAAAATATGAAAAAGTAAAAAGGAGAGTCTAAAAATGGAGCTTATAAACAAAACCGTATGCTATTTGAGCATTAAAACTAATAACCAACAAGCTGCTTAGGTGAGGGTTTCATATTCTTGGAATAAATAACTATTTATTCTATTCCTAAAAGTTTTCAAGACGTTACCGTTTGGAAATATAGTCTGGTGGTAACTCTGCTGAGTACCGACTAATCTTATTTTGGATGTAAGCCATCTTTTTCTAATGAAACGAAAAGAAAGAGATGAATTATTTAAGATATAACAGATTATTAGTCCGGACGTATGTAAATTGTGACGATTTAATAAATATTTGCCGAGGAACAGTAGGGTTGGTCTTGAAGCTCTTGAAGCTAGATTCATGCAATATTCGAAATTGGAATTAAGTGTATCATTTTAGGTACTCTTGAACATACTACTGGCAAATTATTGACATTTAGTTAATAGTAAACAGTAAATTATTTTATCGGACTCGTTGAGTTTATTTACAACTAAATGTTAATAATTCGCTAGCACTATGTTCAAAAGAACCTAAAATGACATATGCGATTCCAATTTAAAATTCGCATCAGATGTCGAAATTCAAGAGTAACCCTACTGATTAAAAGATAAAGAAACTCTAAAAATTACATATACAAACTAGTTTAACAGAAGTACTTTTAACCTAGTTTGTACATGTCATTTTTAGAGTTATTTTTAGTATAGTAATAGAAAGAGACAAAACATATGAAGTATTCATATAAAATAATAAGAGAAAGAGACAAAACATATGTTTGTCTCTTGTCTGTTCATATGTTTTGTCTCTTTCTATTAATATCATTGAAAGAAGAAAGCGATAACTTAAAATTAGTGAGTGCGTGACAAAATTACCAGTCCAATAAAATATTATGCTTAAAATGTTGTAAACTTAGCTTTGATCCAGAGAATACAATATTGTCTTAGTAATAGTCGTATGTTAAGCTATATACGCCGTTAGATTCGTTTCCAATTTCATTATAGGAAAATATGCGCATGATTTAAGCTTTTGGGCCGAAACACAAAACCGCGTTGCGGTGTCGCACCGCTAGTATCGGCCGTAGTTAGTGGCGCGGAACTATTTATTTATTTTAAACAGAGTAATATCTTTTTAATGACAAAGAAGAGAAGAGAAGGTCCATGGTAGAGACACATCAATGATGCCGCAAAACGTAAACCGACGATTTTAGTAGCGCGGCGCCACAATACGCTTTTTGCTCGAGGCCTAACATCCCGGCCTCAGGTTGGCAACGCACCATTACCACCTTTGGTGTCTCTAGGCGGCGTGAATTTCTTTCCATCAGGAAATCCGTCTGCTTGTTTTCATAAAAAAAATATGTTTTCGCCCTTTCTCCGCAATTAGATTTGCATTCAAGTCATTAAAAAGTATCCTATGTTACCTATAATACCTCCTAAAATATGTGTACTTACAAAGTTTCATCTTCAGTGGTTTTCAGGTTAAAGTGTAACAAAAAAACTTACATTTGCATTTGAAATATTACTACGGTTATTGTTTCAGAATCAACAAAATCCATTTAATAATGGCGGAGTAATTTTGTAACAAACATAGCACAAAAACAAACACATGAATTGATAATTACCTCCTTTTTGGAGTAGGTTAAAAAAGGCGAAGAGATAATAATAAAAAATACTTATTCGAAATAACCTTTTAAATATTTGAACGCAAAAATGAATTACAGCCGTCTAAATATTTTACTTGATAAATTAGAAAATATGGTAAGAGAGTTTTCGCAAAAGCCTCCCTTGGATGTAAAAAATAACTACCCCATTGCATTCTTTATGTTTTTAAGTATTATAAAAGGGTGAAACCGAGAGCTTTTTGCTATGGTTTTGTCTGTCCATGAAACGTAGATTAGCTTTTAACCGATGCGAAAAAAGAGAAGAGGTATGTTATGTTTAACTCCTACATTTTATTGTATGTTTATATATTTATCCGTAACTTCCGAACCGATTTTACAAATTCTTTTTTTAATCCAAAATCACTTCGGTGGTAATTAGTGGGCCTATTGTCATCAAGATTGGATCTTATAATTTAAATCCAGTGACAGAAAAATACTAAATCTTTTTTTATAAGTTACCTTATGATGGAACAACAGGAAAATCGTGGAAAATACTTATTTTTGTCTACTAGCGACCGCACTCAGAGAGGCCAATAAACATTAACATTTAATCTATCATTGAATCAATATTTAGTAGAGACGTTGTCGCCCTAACGAGTGATTAAAATATAAATGACGCATCTGAGTGTCTGATAGTCGCAGTATTAGATATTATTATAGAAATCGAGTTGGTTTTTTGCAGTTTTACTGCCTTTAAATTATTATTATCTTGTTATAACAACTACAACAACTCTACCTTTGGCACATCTATGGTTGATTTTTGATCAATTTATGACGACCAGTTCGATTCCCTGGATGGGCAATTAAAAATGTGCTATTTTAATTTTCTAATAAAGACATTGTCTGTGACTGGATAAGTGATGATAGGTTTGTCCCCTATACATTGTACGACTAATTTTATTACTTTCGGATAATCATAAGTTACACGGTTGTACCTTGATTACATATAATATATTATTCTATATTTTATTATATTGGTTGGTTATCGGGTACCTAAAGCACAAGAAAAAGAATTGTATAAAGTGTAAGTATAAAGAATGGTGTCTTAAGTCTTTCTTCAGGTAAAAAGGAACACGACAATGGTCAGCTTATAAGAAAACGTTATTTTAAATCAGAGATTCCCAAACTTATTTCATGTAACGCCCACTTTGAAAATCAGTAATTTTGTAGCGCCCCCTCCCCGTTTTTTTCGTCAAAAACCTCAATAATAACATATAAATGTCTCGCCTGGACTTCAATAAAACCATTTTTTCATGTTTACTTCCCGCCCCTCTCTAGGCTTCCAGCGCCCACACCCCTTGTGCGATAGCGCCCACTTTGGGAAAGGCTGTTTTAAATTGTTTCCTACATTTCTTCTTGTGTGATAAGCGAGGGAACAATTATAATCCCTATTCGGATACGTTGCAGCACGGCAATATACCATTAGTATATATCAAAGATGTTATAGATGTGCTGTTCTGTGGCGAAATGTGAAACCACTCTTACCCAGCGCAAAATATCGAAATACAACAATAGCGAAAACTGATTTGGGCGAAAGCAACAAGACAATAGGTACCTATGCAGATGTGTTGTAGTACTTAGTTAAATAATCCAGGGATCCAAAATACTAAATTATTTCAATCAGGCGACGGGGTTATCACGACCCAGTGCCAAGAAATTTTATAACTTTAAAAATTATAATTTACGTGTGGAAACCATAAACGTAGTCGCCTCAGTGTTCTGGGGTTCAGGTGTTGGACTTGAGTTTATAAGGTTCCGGGTTTGATTACCGGGCCCTGCATAAAAAAGAAAACGTGATTTTACAATTTTCTAATAACAACTAACTAACAAAAAAGTTGCCCGGGATTGGATATGTGCTCGGTTGGTGATAGGTTTACCACCTATCACACTGTTGGACTTTATGTCTTCCGCTAGTCGTGGGTGCCCTGGTTGTACCACTGTCTACTTCTTTGGGAATACAGGCGTAACGATGCTTTTAGACGTAGCTACGATACGTAGATGAAAATTTTCCTTGTAATATTCCATTATGATACAGTAACCGAATATTCGGCAAAATATTTTCCTTGACCATAAAAAATAATAACCGCCTTCCCCCGGAGTTCGTTAAAGGACCTTAATAAAACCTTACCGTCGCGTCTGTTCGTTTTTCTTGTTACGAGGACAATATTTCTGTCCTCCTGTCATACTAACTTAGTAAAATTATAGTAATAAAATGTTAACTTGAACCCTTGCTCCAAAGTCTAGTTCCCTAACCTACTTAAAGCTAGAGATTCTGCATTGATTATAGACATATAAAGATACCTAGCAAATACCGATTAATACAGACACCTAATAAAGGTACTCGTTAAAAACAAGGGTGACGTTGCCAATTTTCTAGGTATTGTAGTATTTCTATTATTTCATTCTGCGAAGTAAGAAGATAAATGTTATCTAGTATCATTTTCGGAAAACAAAAAGAAAATTGGGTTTTTATAATTTTCTAATAACAAAAAAATGTTGCTTGGGATTGGAAATGTGCCCGGTTGGCGATAGGCTTGCCATCTATCACATTGTGGGACTTAGTGTCTTCGGCTAGTCGTGGGTGCCCTGGTTGTGCCTCTGCCTACCTCTTGGGGGATATGGGCGTGAAGATACTTGAATTTTTTTAGTATAATTTCCTAGTATCGGTAATACTGAACTTGCACTGGTTTAAAAATGTAGATAACATTGACAATGACATGCAGAAAAAATATTTCGTATCATGATTTCTGGTACCAGTAGTACTGAACTAGTACCTACATTAAACCCTTAAACCAATAGTACCTGTGCTAATATTGGTACCGATAGTAACATTACAGGTAACGTCTTTAGTACCGGTATCGCTTCAAGGGAATTACTATCGGTTCCTAAATACTGTAAAATACCAGCCTTGGTTCGAGAGTACATAAATCGATTTATCCGATTTTAATTCCTTCAAAAAAAGGTATCTTTACGCCCACATCTCTGATGAAGTGGGCAGAGGCACAACCAACCCACCACTAGCCGAAGACACTAAATCCCACAATATAATAGGTGGCAAGCCTATCGTCAACCGGGCACACATCCAATCCCGAGCAACGTTTTTTTATTAGAAAATTAGAAAAACCCAAGTTTCTTTTTGTTGCCCGATCCGGGGTTCGAACCCGGGACCTCTTGCAGTCAAGTCCAACAACTGAACCGCTAGACCACAGAGGCGATAGAGGAGAGGATCCAATTACCAATTTGCACGAAATCAAGATCCATGAGTTGCCCTTCTGACGGTGTCGAAAAACAAATGTAATCTTAAATGTTTTTACTGTTTCTACTTTGTTTCGTTTGTTGATTGGTTGAAGTTTTTTTTTATGATAATGGAAGGCAAGCAGACGGATTTCCTGATGGTAAGAAATTCACGCCTCCTAGAGACACCAAAGGTGGTGATAGTGCGTTGCCAACCTGAGGCCGGGATGTTAGGCCTCAAGCAAAAGTAAGTTTACAGGCTACCTTATCCTCCAAACCGGAACACGACAACGGCAAGCATTGGACGTTATGGTAGCAGAAATAGGTAAGGCGGTGCTACCAATCCGAGCGAGTCGCTGCGAAACTCTACCACCTAGTAGTTTTATTAATGAAAATCATTTTTTTGTTCTTTCAAAATGTCGTCACATTGTAGGGCCAGAATATGGCCACAATGCTGGAAACTTGGAACAATGACGTGTAGTTTTTAGTGAGTGGGCGTTGTCTACCCTTACATTTTAGAATTTTCTGGATAAAACATTTTTATTAATTGATATTAGAAAATAGCACTCACTGCTCAGTTATCAAAGATTCTTATTATAGACTTGCTGTCACTTCAAACTTCGTTCCACGCGTTTAGTTTGTATGGAAAAAATTAAAACGTTGTTTTTCGCACTTTCCCAGCTGTTTACCCTTTTTCTTATGTTTTAAACCTTCCTTGGACTTGAATAAATAAAGCAAAACCAAAATGAATTCAGCCGTTCTCGAATTTTATCGAGACTGACGAACAGCAATTTATTTCTATACATATAGATACATAGGTTAATAAAAATGTAATATAGAAGAAAAGGTCTACAAACTTTTTTCCCATGCGAATTCCTCGAGATAGTTTCTACTTCTTTTTACATTTCACTAGCTGTCGACTTGCGACTTTGTCAGCATAATTTTTCCATAGTAATATTTAATGTTTGGTTTTTCTAAACTTTCACCCCCTCTTATTTCCTTTTAAAGGTGGATTTTTTAAAAAAGTCGCTTATATTAAAAAAAAAAACTTTTTCTAGAGTCTTAGCCTTGAAAGCGTATCAGGAAGACGGACTTTAGCGCTTATGATATTAGTATGGAGAGCTTTGACCAGCAAATAAGTAGACAAACATTCTGGGGGCTCACAATAAATGCTTTAAGCAGTAGCATTTCTGTTTTCTATCATTCTGCTAAAAGCCCACTTATAGAAAAAACTTCAAAACATGCGCCAAAGCTTGGGTCTTACTCCGAAAAAAGTAGTAGTTATTTTTACAATAAAAAAACCGATCAATAATGTGATAAAAGCTATTACAAACATGCGAACAGTTACAACTAAAAATATTACTAACTTTTTTGTTTTTAATGTAAACGTTCCTTTTAGGGGAATCACTCTCTCTATTTATAAAACCGCATTAAAATATATCGATAGGTTGCGAAAGTCAACTTTGTTTTTTTTCTACGTTGTGATATTCAGAATCAGAATCACTTATTGCACAAATATAGCCATAGACATAGACACACAGATAAAATATCAAGTGATATTTCATTTTGACTTAATCTCTTCGGTCAAATTTACAGAATTGTGACCACATGAGAGTTGAAAATTAATATGCTTACAAAAGTTTCATAGTATAATCAATGGCTTTGGTTTGATTCCGACAGCAATTTGTGTTATGAAAATAAATGTCTGTATTTTCGGATTTAAATATATATGTTATATATATAGTATGTAATATCGTTGACTTATTAATTACAAAGAAGAATAAGATTATAATTAACAAGTCAGGTTAAGCAAACAGATCAGCCATTTTGACGTAAAAACAGAATACACATGCAAACATTTTTTTTTTCAAAATGGCTGAAGTTATGTCGACTGTGTGGGTGCGTGGACAACGTGATCGGAGAGTAGAGGCGAGCAGAGTGTTTATTCTAAGAATGTATTATGGGGTTGAGTTTCAGGTTATAAACGAACTGTTATACGGGATATTGAGAATTGTGTTTTAAAAAAAAAGTATTTTATTAACACTGAAAAAATACACACAAGGAAATATGTTTTAAGTAAAGTTTTACGACTGCCCAGCTTAGGATACAGAGAGAGAGTGCGTCGATTCAAGATTATGATGATCTGAACCCGGTTGCCTGAAGGGCTGACTAAGGGTTGATGTTGGCAATATACCATACATATTCTTATATATAACAGAACGCATAGTCAGGGCAAGCGTTTACGAACAATGGCGTCATCCTACTAATATCTATTATAAATGCAAAATTTTGCTACTCCTTCATGCAAAAACGGTAAAACCGATTCTCATGAAGTTTCATGAGTGTCGCCTCTGTGGTCTAGCGGTGTTGGACTTGACTGCATGAGGTCCCGGGTTCGTATCCCGGGTCGACCAACAAAAAGAAAATTGCATTTTGCCAATTTTCTAATTAAAAAAAAATGTTGGTCGGGATTGGAAATGTGTACCCGGTTGCCGATAGGCTTGCCACCTATCACATTGTGGGACTTAGTGTCTTCGGCTAGTCGTGGGTTGTACCTCTGCCTAACTCTTCGGGGATATGGGCGTGAAGATGCTTTTTTTTTCATGAAGTTTGCCACACACATAGAGGGTGACTTAGATTAATACATATGATAGTTTTTATACTGCAAAAATGTTCCTGTGGGACCATTAACCATGCGGGCAATGCCGTGGGCAACGCCATGGGCAATAGTTAGTTTAAGAATATATTTAGACTTGCAAAATATGCCTAAAATCCTAGCCTTAGGACAGTGACGCACCTGTAACATCTATGTTGTATAGAGTCTTTTTTTCTTGCCATCAGGAGACCCGAGTGCTTGTTCGCTAACATATCACAAAAAAATATAAAAACTGCAGAAATATGTACCGATTATATTCGGTCAGAAAGTTCTTATTTGGGTCACTTCGTTAACGAAATAAGACGTCACCTTCAGTTAATAGTTATGGAGGAAGCTGTACGTGACGTCGTCAATGGTATTTTATTTACTCTTTACATTAGTCAAATAAAGAATAGAATGCAATAAATTTTTATTCCAAGTAAGTACGAGTTTTACAAAATCTTCTTCGAGTACGTTTAATCCTTAAAGATTTTAGAAGGCAAGTTTTAAATTTAACATTTTTTTTTATTATTAATCTATATCTATTGTTTTCTATCTATATTTATTGTTTGGTCACATCACGTTAACGAATGGGCCAATTTTTGCTAATTATTTTTTTCTTGTATTGGTTGTTGTTCGGAGAAGGATCACATGAAGAGAAAAAATTAAAAAATTGCAGAAATAGTTTAAAAAACTACACTTCAATTTTATCCATTTAAACTGTTACTTGCTGTAAATGTCAAGTAATTCGAAGTTTGCCGGATAGGCAACTAATATGTAAATGGCAAGTCATACGTTACCTACTATAAGTGTCATATTAAAAAATGTCAAATCCCTATCCCTACTAAAATTATAAATGCGAAAGCTTGTAAGAATGAATGAATGTTTGTTACTTTTTTTACTCATACACTACTAAATGGATTTAGATGAAACTTTACAAACATAGTTTATACATCAGAAAAACAAAATTATTATTTTACAAATCGTAATACTCAACCTATAATTGTACTAACTAAACCTTGATATCATTATAAACGATGTAGTAGGATAAAATTCCGTTGTAGTAGGGTGAAATTCAGGTGTGCTAGGGTAAAATTCAGGTGATATAGGGTAAAATCAGGTGTAGTGGTATGAAACTCAGGTGTAGTGGTGCAGCAGGATGATTACAAATTTACTGAAAGGTGTTTTCTGCAACATTAGAAGGCAATAATTAAGATGGATTTCCCGCCGGTGATACAAGTTGCCTAAATATGCCAAAGATGCGTTGATAACCCAAAGGTGAGACATAGTCCGTACTATATCGCCTTTACGCTCTGTTGGCGATGCATACTTGTTTTCAGTAAAAAAAAAATATCTTCACACCCATATCCCCGAAGAGGTAGGCAGAGGCACAACCAGGGCACCCACGACTAGCCGAAAAAAAAAATTGGGGTTTTCCAATTTTTTATTAAAAAAACGTTGCTTGGGTTTGGATAAGTGCTCGGTTGGCGATAGGCGTGGGTGCACGACTAGCCGAAGATACTAAGTCCCACAATGTGATAGGTGGCAAGCCTATCGCC
>NJDC01001698.1:55283-74021 GCA_002245475.1 Calephelis virginiensis | reverse complement strand
TAAGTTTACCGGCTACCTTACCCTCCGAATCGGAACGCGTCATGACTTTATGGCGGCAGGAATAGGTAAGGCGGTGGTACCAATCCGGGCGAGTCGCTGCTAAACTCTAACGCCTAGTAAATATTTTTCTGTATTTAAAAATAAATAACTTGTTTTAAATATTCCTTTCTATTTAACGCAAATTCACATAGAATTAATATGAGTGATATCACTCTTTAAAAAACATCTCCATATACATTTATGATCTTACCAACATTGTGTCTTACAAAGTACACATACTCATAAACACACACACACATTTTTCTTTAATTATGAGTATAAATTTACTATCATTTATGTGGTAGAATACAATATTCATTTATTGCTCTTTCGTACATAAACATGAAATGACATTCATGCAAGCGCCCTGCGCCGTCTTACGAATGTTTGTCTTACTAATCAGGTCACGTGTCCTGACGCGTGTTTAGTAGTTTTTACCCATTCCAAATAAAGTGCACAATGCCACCAAAAAAATGTTCTCTTCAAAAAGGCCCCACGGTTTCGAATAATCTATCACAATTATTTATTTCATTCATTATCACGTAGAGATACGTAAACAAATATATAAAAAGCTGCGACATGTCAAGTATATTTTACCTTTTTATTGGTTTTATCGTTATCCTTTTCCCAGGTGTATGGAAATACAGAACACAATCCAATCGTGGAATATTTAAGCTCCTGAAATGGATCCGAATACACGTTGTCGATTTCGTGAAATGCGTAGTTAAAAATGTAATACATTTTTATTAAAAAATCGTTTATTTTAAAAACAACACTTTATAGCTTTTTACCCCTATTTAACAATCAGCACGATGAATGAAGATTTCCGATTCCATAGCAAAACAACGTACACACCTCGGGCAGTTATGGGTGTAAATCATTATAAATGTGATTTAAGGCCCCATACTTAGTCAGCCAGAAGAGCCAATCAGCGCACCCCCCCGTTCCATGATTACTATGAAATATTGCGCTCTAAAGTAAATGTCTTTAGCGCCAAATCACTATTTTTGACACTATAAAAGTAATTTGAAAAAATATATAAAAACTGAAACAGTTATCTTTTAGGTATAATACTTATCTATGATTATGTTAAATCTGGTGTCGATATTTTCATAATTGAAGTAGACAGTTGGGTTTTGCTTTCAAAAAAGGGTTAACTTTTTTATTTTTTCTATCGAGCAAAGTGGAATGAATCGTGTTTTGGAAACACTAGTCTTATAAAGCATATTAATGTTAATCTTGTGTATATGTCGCCAAGATCCATAATTGCTTTGTATGTAAAAAACAGTATGTTGCTGACGTATTTTAGCATACACGGCCCCTTAACACTTTTATCATTTTACTGCCCTTGATGAAAACTCTTGATCTGTATAATATGCCAATTACTTTTTCTTGTGTTTATCTTGAGATATTATAATAAAAGTAGCTTATCTATTTTTACAAGGTCTAATCTATATGCACGAAAGAATTCATTAAAATTCATTCAGCTATTTCGATGTGAAAACGGAACATACATGTTCTGGCATTTATAAGGGTAAATACTGTTATTTTTAACCCCCGTCACAAAAATGGATTATGCGTTTGATGTGTCTGTGTTTTTATTTTTGAACGCATTTTAATTTTTGAACGGATGGGACTGATTTCGATGTTGATTTTTTACAAGCAGAAGTAATTGAGATGGTTCTTAACTTTATTAGACAATGCTTTTGTCGAGAGTATTTGAACATTTTCAATTTTAGAATGATTAACGCAACATCTAAGGAAAGTATCTATGGTGCTTAGTGCTACGGCGTAGCTAGTCTACGTATAATAATCAGACTACGAGAATACATAATATAATAAGAAGAATATTGAGAATGAATAATGAGAAGAGAATTTAGACAATGTAAACATCAATCACAAAAAATGTGTGTCTAATTTTTTTATCTTTGAAATTAAACTACTGAATATGAAAGTAAGATGGTAAACAATGCAAATGTAACAGTAGTACTACTTAAATTATGCGATTCGGCTATATTCGTCAAGCTTCGGAAATCCGAAGTATTTATAGAGATACAGAGTTGTTATTACACATAATTAATAAGTTGGCTTTATTTAGATTAGGTCAGCCAATTTTAAAATAAAAAATAAAATGTAAAAATGTAAAGCCGAAGCGCTTAATTTAATTAGTAGAGTAACTTATCCAAATATAGTTTCTAAATTTTTTATCATCAGCGCTAAGTGGGGTTCTAATTTTCTAATGAATTTTTGTTTAAAAATTGTGTTAAAATAAACCTATTTAAGAAAGGCTATTATAAAATCTCAGAATATTTAGAAGACGAATGTGCTTGAGAATAGTAGTTTTAATCACATATAACTGAAATTTTCAATGTGATTTGTAGTTATTTCATGTAAGTAAATATCATAAAACACACCAACTGACTGACTGACTGACTGATATTTTATTATTGTTTTAGCCAACCAATTTTGTTATTTCACATATCTTAACATATATACGTTTTCGTTAATCAAAGTATTATTTAATCGATTAATTAGACTTTATTCTAATGTAGAAATCCATTTTCCCTCCATTATTCAAGAAGTAGTAACCCAGGAACAATGTCAGTATTCGTTAACACAACATTCAATAAAGGGTATTCGTTACATAATAATGTTCCCGAAAAAGGTCTTTTTACTAACAATGGGTTGAAGTGTCACAAAGGGCGAGAAGACTAAACGAATGAAAGCTTTAAAGCCAGGGGTAAGCGGGGTAAGAGATCATGGGCGGGGGTGCGCAGCTCAGACTGGTTCGTGATATTGCGGCGGGCGAACGCCAAACTCTCGGCCCCGTCGGTTTTTAAAGCTATACAAAAAGTGCAAAGATCTTATGTGTAAAAATGCTGTAGAATTTACTGAGTGAAGCTCGCGTGGTTTCTGCGCCTGTTGCGCTACCCCGAACCATTTCCCGCCATCTTATAATTCGAAATTCAAAGCCGCGCCTTCTGATATTCCATCGATATTGTTTTAGGTGAGTACTTTTTTTTTATTTTTTGTTTATTAACAAGTTTAAGACCACCAATGACTAATAAAGTCAATTGACATTTTTTTTAAATTGCTTGTTTTGAATTTAGAATGTCTTTCGATGTGTTATTTTGATTGCTTAATTGTAAAGGAATTAACATAAATTGTTTTATGTTGACGAAGTAAAATAAGATGTCAAAGATATATTTTGTGCACAAATTATGGTTTAAGGAAGTATTAATGTTTAGGTATGAAAACTATTTATAGCAAAATAAATGCAATCTCAGAGCTTTAAAGCAATAATAATTTGGGACATACGATGTTTATGGGATAACGGATATGAATTTCATGATTTTTAAGTATATTTACGATACTTTTACGGTTTACAAAAAGACGTATGAAGATGTAACACGATAAAGTTTCAGCAAGAAACATTTTATAGCAAGACACGTACTGAACTTAACGGAGTTCTTTGTTACTAACGATGCGTAGGTTTCTTTGTATATTTTGCCTTGTTGTGGCAACAATGATTTATCGTAAATGTTTGACGACTTTTCCTACAGTTTTCAATAAATTTCGTTGGAAGTTATTAAAAACTAATAAAAAAACACTTAACAAATGACTCTATATTTGTCTTTTGAACTATTAGTTATCAGTTTCATGGTCAAAAAACTACAGCACCTTCATATTTTAATTTATACATTATAAATTTTAACATTTTGTCAATATTTCCACTAGAAATTTTGATATATAAAAATGACTGATTGTTACTCGCGACTTTGCCTGCTTGGTTTTTTTATGACAATGGAAGGCAAACAAGCAGACGGATTTCCTGATCGTAAGAAATTCACGCCGCCTAGAGACACCAAAGGTGGTAATGGTGCGTTGCTAACCTAAGGCCGGGATGCTAGGCATCGAGCAAAAGTAAGTTTACCGGCTACCTTACCCTCCGAACCGTAACACGTCAACGGCAAGCGTTGGACGTTATGGTGGCAGGAATAAATAAGGCTACCACCTAGTAGGATGTGACGGTAAGCCTAAGTTCGCCTTTTGCGAGCTGCCTGGCAGGAAGGTAGATGGTCTATTCTGCAAAGGAGCCAGACCAAATTAATTTGTTCTTCCACAGAAAGGTGGTAAGAAATCGAAATAAAATCAAGTCATATCTCCTTCTCTAAGCTCTTACTCATTTTTTCCATTCAGCCGTTTTGGTGTGAAAACAGATCCTACTCACAAACATAATTAACCACTTTCGTAATTATAACATTACTAGGAATTTAATAAACGAAATAAAATAACCTGGCTTTTCAAAAAATTTACCTCATTTTCTGAATTGATTTAATTGCCACGATGGCCGAGGGGTTAGCTTACATGAATTTGACAAAGTTGACTATTTACAGAGTTCGGATTCAATTCCTGCTTGAGACAATTCGTGAGATAAACATGGACGCTGTATTTGTAGGTTTGGGTAGTGTATTAACATCGCGTATTAATGCCCGTTATATAATCATAATACAGTTTATTTGCTTCGATGTTTAATTTCTAAGTAAAAGGTCACTTTGAAAGGACCGGACAAATTTTAATATTAGGGGGTAAAGATTTAAATGGTAATACACTTTAAATATTATTGCCAAATTGTAATATTTTATTTTATAAACATTTATTTAAAACAGTCCACAAAAATGCTTCACTTGTTGTCATGCCATGCCGTACCTAGGACGAGTCATGACGACACCAGCCTGCGAATGCGTCTACGGTGCGAACCAGTTTTATTGCTTTGTATACATTATAACTATACATCTCATATTTTGCGTCAGATAAGAATTATAAATTGATTTTTGAAGTGAAAGTTCTTGAAAAACTCGCGCCAGGACATGTGACCTGATCGAAAATTCGTAAAATGGATGGAGAGTAAACAGCGCCTGCTGTTTCGAAATCGATTCGAAATGGTTTCTCAAAATTTGGCTGGTACTTTAAATGTCAACCTATTTAGTATCGTTAACTCAAACCTATAACATATTTGCCTACTTCTTCTTCTTTCTTCTTTCTTTAGGTTTTGGCATTTACGTTAGTATTTAGTCATTAGTCAAGTAGTAATTTGCATCAAAGTTTATATCAATTTAAATTTATTTTAATTAGTCATCAGTCATAAGTCGTCAGTAAGTCATGTCAGACTCTTGGATAAAACGGTGGACTTTTTACACAAGCTCATGTAATTAGTTTTAGCGGCAACGAGGAAATATACGATACGCTAATTTCTTCATGATCATTTCATTTGTGCACTTTCACTGAACAAAATTGTACAAAATGCCACCAAAATTGACTAATTTCACTCAATATTAACACGAAATTCAATAATTATGAAAAAACTTCGACCATCTTTTCTCTCGATGGCGCCAAAAACTCTATTTGCCTACTTTGGAGCTAGAGTTAGACAGATCCACTTAATTAGTCTGGTGACGTTTATTTATTTAATGTAAGAAAGTAACACAAATGAAATTATTTTAAAAGAGCTCATTTAGAATGCAACCAGAAACAGGCCATTTTTCATTACTGTGGGTCGATTTGCTGAAAGTAGGTCATACAAAAGACAAAACAAAGATACCAAATTCAACCAAAATAGACTAGCTAGTTTGAAAACGTACTGTCTATGGATATACCCACCATCTTATCTATTAATAACTCAACGTGATTGGTTAGAAAGTGGATACTACATAAAACTGTTTATCGATTTTCTTAATTAGTACCGTCTTGCTGGTGTACCTTTACGCTTACGAACATAAACGAGGTTCTGGTTTGGGTCCCGATAGAGTTATTTGCTTGCATTTTTAAATTGGAGGGTTTACCATATTTATTTTGATATATATTTATTTCTTCATATCAGCATTTTTGACTAATACCATAATACTCATTATTATAATTTGTGTACTTTAGGTCTAAAAGGATTTGGTAATTTGTAGAGGGATACATATTTATTTACTTACTAGCTGGCCCGTCGAACTTCTTAACGCTTGACATTAACTGCTACTAACAGATGTAAAATAAGCCTTTATTTTGCTAACTCCGCGTAAGCAGTGTAACCGTTGTGGCAAATAATCCTCCAAACGACACAGAATGTGACAAGCCTAACTGACGTTCCCACCACCCACCTCCGCGACCAGAACACGAATATAGAAAGAGCTCGGGAAACAATATAAATTGTCACGTTCTTTACATGTGACAACCCTACCTAAAGTTCCCACCTCCCACTTCCGCGACCAGATCACAAATAGAGTCCGAACACGGGAAACAAAACCACTTGTCACTTCCTTCGCCAACTTTGTCGAAGCACTCACCACAGAGAACACCAAAAAAAAACCAAAACCAAACCAAAGGCTTATTTTACATCTTTTATAATGGATTTCCGCAAAGTAACGCCTGATTCAATAAAATGCTACTAACAGTTTGAATAAAATAAAAGTAAAAGATTGCTTTTCCTATTCTCCCTGTAATTTTCCCATTTTTTCTCTTCATAAGAACCTTCTCCTGATACTTACTATCGCAACAAAAACAGAATCAGCAAAATCTTTCCAATCGGTCAGGCAAGATAATATGTATGTATATTGTATGTATATACTATTACCACTATGTGTAGATTAGCTAATAGCATTAAAGTGTGCAATTCGGTTACTTTTATATAAACTGGGGTGTTTCTTGTCGGTCTAGAGTATAGAAGAGAATGAGAGAGTAGAGTAGAGTAGAAAGTAGGTAAATCTAAATAAAATTATTTAATTTGCAATTTTCCGCCAAAAAAATGTTGAGTTTTTAGTAGTATGTGTATTGTTGGTGCTACTAAAACAGTTTAGTGGTGTGTATTGTGTGGAGCTGGATGTATTTGGGAGTTTTAGCTTCCGGTAAGTCCAATTCATTCTTAGCGCACTATTTTGTCTGTTTTGTTACGCAATAATACGTATACATTTTTTTGGCGGAAAATTGCAAATTAAATAATTTTATTTAGATTTAAGTATGGATTTCCGCAAAGTAACGCCTTCTTCTATTAATTTTCTAGAAAGTAGGTAGTTTGTTTATAAGAAAATATTCGTTTTATATCTTTGTTACCGTTTCAAAATGTTAATAAGCAAATGAACATCTTATATATGAAATAGTACGTAGTCTCTAAATAATTAAAATGATAATTGTAGGTTATCAATCGAATGCTGGAATGTTAGGCCTTTTGAATAAGGGTGATCCATTAGTCACTTGTTGTTTTTAGTTTCATTTCGATTGGCTAAAAATAACAAAGGAAAGATGTAATCTTATGAATAGTGCAATAAAAATACTAGAAAATTTATCGCCTCTGTTGTGTAGCGGCCCGTCGTCTGACTTGACTTCTTGAGGTCCCAAGTTCGATCCCTGAGACAACTGAGAAAATGAATATTTTCAAATTCCTAATAAAATTAATGTTGCTCGGGATTAGATATGTGCCCGGTTGGAGATAGGCTTGGCATCTATCACATTGTGGAACTAAGTGTCTTCGGCTTATCGTGGATATACTACCTACCTCTTATATGATTGGAAGATATTTTTTTAAATAAAATCAGTGTATTAAAATAAAATTCATACAATGGATTAAAAAAGGGTTTCTTTAAACATTAATGAGTCGCGTCGTATTTACTTTGAAGTCTCGTCTTTTAATGAAAATATTAAAACACTAGCTGTTACCTGCGGCTTCGCCCGCATTTCCGCAGGAATCCGTTTTGCGATCGGGATTAAAAGTAGCCTATATGTTAATCCAGGTCACAATCTACCTGTGTTCCAAATTTCAGACGAAACCGTTTAGCCGTTTGAGCGTGAAAGAGTAACAAACATTCACAAATCCTTACAAACTTTCGCATTTATAATATCGGTAGATACGAGAATCTTACCACATGATATCTTATCACAGAGATGCTTTGTGATTTTTGTCACTCGCTCCCTATTCCCCATCACTCACTCCTCACACGTGAGGATTGATAGATGACCTATGATTAAGTTCACCAACTGCCCTAACCTACAGATCAGATCATGGCAGTGGAGTCACTACTGTCATGACCTGACGACAGATTCTATGGTGATTCCCTACAAAAGCGGTGGTACTAATTCAGGTAAGTCTTTACCACTTAGCCTTAGTCACGGTAATGTACTATCCGTACGAGTTGCTACGAACTGTTACGTTTGGCTTCCTGGCACTTATAAAAAAAGCACTTTAAAGGAAGCAATCCTTTATAATTACGACATTATTTATATATTATTATTGCCTCTGTGGTCTAGCGGTTCAGTTGTTGGACTTGACTGCATGAGGTCCCGGGTTTAAATCCCAGGTCGGGCAACGAAAAGAAAAATGGGTTTTTCAAATTTTTTAATAAAAAAAAATGTTGCTCGGGATAGGATATGTGCCCGATTGGCGATAGGCTTGCCACCTATCACATTGTGGGACTTAGTGTCTTCGACTAGTCGTAGGTGCCCTGGTTGTGCCTCTGCCTACCTCTTCGGGGATATGGGCATGAAGATACTTTTTTTTTTAATTTATAAATTTATTCACACAACACTACACTTCACTAAGTAAAAAACTTTATTATTGACGCGCTTTTGCGGCCCTGATAAAGGGCGGTACGACCCGGAGCAGGTATATTATTTAGTCTCCTCACTGAGGTCAACCGGCGGGCAGAAACCGGGTCCGTCGTTGGGCAGCGATTTGACTGAATGTGTAGAACTGACTGAAAACTTGGAAAACATGAGTTTTTATACAGTATTCTTGCTGAATTGTAGGGTTAATTGCAATTCAGCAATTAGGCAATAAATATAAGGATGTAACAGAGCGTTTGGTTTCTAGCAGACCATTTAATAAGAGCGCTCTTATGACAACATACATAGAAAATAGAAGTCAAACATAAAACCTCCTTTTTTGAAGTCGTTTAAAATATCTAACTGTAACTGTAATAAAAATAATAATACCGTCAAGATATCTTAAGTTCATTCTAGCAACCTGAAATGGAAACATTCGCGAACACAATGAAATTTTATGGACAAAATAAAATCAGATAACTTTCACTGTGGTAGGTTTAACGGCAGCCATCCAATCTTATATAAAATAGAAACAGATTTTTTTTTGTTAGAAGAGGTTGCTGAGTCCTTAGTAATTTAGCTACCGGTTTTTGAGAACTTTTCCTACGTTTTGTAACAATTGAGAAACATTACATATCTACAAGTGATATCTTCACGCCCATATCCCCGAAGAGATAGGCAGAGGCACAACCAGGGTACTCACGACTAGCCGAAGACATTAAGCCCCAGAATGAGATAGGTGGCAAGCCTATCGCCAATCGAGCACATATTAAATCTCGAGCAACGTATTTTTTATTAGAAAATTGGAAAACCCAATTTTCTTTCGCTGTCCGACCCGGGATTCGAACCGGGACATCAGGCAGTCAAGTCCAACAACTAAACCGCTAAACCACAGAGGCGACACCCTTAAAGTTTGAACTTAGTTTGAAACTTAGTTAGGTGATAAACACATTTACAGCAGAATTGTGTATTTATGATCCATCGTGGCGTTCCGCTAAGCATAGGCCCACCGCAATTAGTACTAATTTACCCAATTAAGTCCCTTTTTTGCGGCAGACGACCTTACAAAATAATAAGCCTTTTCAAATTAGGGCTAACCATTGAAATGTTCACGTTTGAATTACGACTTTTGTAAGAAATTTTATGTGTATATTTAAAATACTCTAACTCGTGTCCTCTGTGATCTAATGGTCCGGTGTTGGTTGCGTCTACATACGGTCCCAGGTTGGGCAAAATTAAAAAAAAGTATCTTCACGCCCTTATCCCTGAAGAGGTAGGCAGAGGCACAACCAGGGTACCCACGACTAGCCGAAGACACTAAGTCCCACAATGTGATAAGTGGCAAGCCTATCGACAACCGGGCACATATCCAATCCCGAGCAACGTTTTTTTATTAGAAAATTAGAAAAACCCAATTTTCTTTTTGTTGCCCGACCCGGGATTCGAACCTGGGACCTCATACAATCAAGTCCAACAACTGAACCGCTGGACCACAGAGGCGATTATTATTGGGTATGTATATGTATGTATGTATATAACTTAAAATGTATTTTTCTCAATTTTCTCAAAACACGTTGACAGAAATTGGATGTCTGGTTGGCGATCGGTTTGCCACCTATTACATTGTGGGACTTACGTACCTTCTACCATAAGTACCTTCAGCCAATCGTGGGTGCCCTGGTTGAACTTGAGCTACCACCACGCGGATACAGACATGAATATACGTAAATAATATACCTACTTAACTTACTTAACTTGGGATTAACTTTAGAACCGGTTTTAATCTCGACACATTTTTTAATAATGGCTGCCTGCTTGTCAGTTATTTTTGTGGATTTTGCTGGATTTGATTTGAAACAATTTTGTTAGATTTTTCAATGTACAAAGAAACAAACAAACATAAAGTTCATCCCACTACTGCAATGTTGGGAATCGAACCCTTGCGATTAGGCTGTGACGTTGAGAAATACGCTGATCACCAAACCAATGCGTTGGTCAACTATACATTTGAGTGGAACTGCACTCTGCAAGCTGATTTGTTTCTGTTGGACCAGTGTGCTTAGGTGGATGTAGTACTATTTCTTTTAGACCGACTCCAAAAATGCAGATGCTATCAATTCTACTGGCTGCTTTTTTTGTTTGTTTGTTTCTTACGTGACTATAAAAGAAGTTAGACCATGATACTGCCACGACTAGGTACATGCAAGTTTATGCATTACTAGCAGCTGCCCGCGGCGTTGCCGGTGCGGTTAGGGGTCACACAGGAACAATTTTCGGGATAAAAACTATTCTATATGTTAATCCAATTTACCCTCTATGTGTGTGCCAAATTTCATAAAAATCTGTTCAGCAGCTTTTACGTGAAGAAGTAACAAACGAACGTAAACAAACTTTCGCATTTACAATATTAATATGATTAACAAGTCACTAGATCAGCCTTTCCCAAAGTGGGCGATAACGCCCCCTTGTGGGCGCTGGAAGCCTAGAGGGGGGCGGTATAAATCTTGAAAAAAATGTTTTTTTTTAAACTAGGCGCAACAAATATGTTATTGAGGTTATTGACAAGAAAAAAACGAGGGGCCTTACAAAACAACTGATTTTCAAAGTGGGCGTTACATGAAATAAGTTTGGGAACCTCTGCACTAGATGGTTAGATAATATTTATGTGGGAATACCTCGGAATATGCTTTCTAAAAATTACGACCGAATCGCGACTTGCTAATAAAATTGCGGTGGGTTTATTTGCAGTTTTATTGCGCATCAATTATTTGTTGCAATTTTACTGGCCGTAAATGATTTATTGCAGTTTTGCCGCCTTAAACTATTTGTGCGGTTTTACTGTTCTTAAATATTTATAAAGCACCTTTTTATGGTAGAGAATAAACTATATAGCTCTCCTGATGGTAAGAGATAACCGTGACATATAGACACCATAGATGGTAAAGGTGCGTCGCTATCCTGTGGGCGGGATTTTAGGCCTATTGTGCAACTCTGACGGCTTCTATACCCTCCATGTCGGAACATGATATAAGTCGTTAAGGCTGTAGAAATAGGTAGCTATCTGGGCCTAAACGGGCAGGTTGCTGTACAGGACTCCACCACAACTGGTCTTGTCCTTCTTTCTTTAGGTTTTGGCAATCTCATTAGTATTTTGCCATTAGTCAAGTAGAAATTTGCATCAAATTTTGTATCAATTATAATTAGTCATCAGTCATAAGTCGTCAGTAAATCATGTCAGGCTCTTGGGTAAAGCGCTGGCCTTTTTACATAAGCTCATGTAATGAGATTTGGCGGCAACGAGGAATTATACAAAATGCTAATTTCTTCATGATTATTTCATATGTGTACTTTCACTGAACAAAATTGTACAAAATGCCACCAAAATTGTCTAATTTCACTTAATATTAACACGAAATTCAATAATTATAAAAAAACTTCGACCATCTTTTCTCTCGATGGCGCCAAAACTCAACTGGTCTTGTTGGTGATGACATATATTTTAACCCGTTTTCGCTACACGGGGAAAAAGAAACAACTAAATCCTTCATACATTCAAATAAAATTAAAGATGCGAATCACCACGGAAGAAAAGCCGCGGGAGTAAACTGGTTAAATAAGCTACGACAACGAAAATTTATAAACAAACTTTTTATTAACATACCCATAACATTGAATAAATTACGTAATCTAATATGTAGAAGTTTTAAAGCTGCGACCGTGGCTTCTAAAACCCGAAAAGTTAAAATTTGATACAAAATGCGAAGTCTCCCTTGATATTAGTCCCTTATTTGAACTTGTTAAAACAGGTCAGGGTGGCTCAAATATTCTACATTTTTGAATATACAAAATTTACGGGTGATCCTTTGAGATTAATATGCATTTGGGACGATTTTAGGTAAATTATTTTGTAAGAGTAAGAGTAAGAGGAAAATATTTGCAATTATACAAATGTTTGAAAGTTCTCACATCGAATTGTTTGACATTTTTAGGGTTCCGTACCCAAAGGGTAAAAACGGAAACCCTATTACTAAGCCTCCGCTGTGTGTCTGCCTGTCTCCTGGCTGTATCTCATAAACCGTGATAGCTAGAAAGCTGAAATTTTCACAAATTATGTCTTTCAATTGCCGCTATAACAACAAATACCAAAAATTAATAAGGTCCCCATACAATAAATATGTTTTTTTCGTATTTTTTTGCTCAATATTAAAAACGGTAACAGGTACACGTTTCAATTTTTCACAGAATATTTACTTGTACCTTTCGAAATAAATAATTAAATAACAATAAAGTAAATATTAAAGGTTTTTTTGTGATAAAAAAATAACCTTACAAGAAACAGCATTTTTTAAGCAATTTTACTCGATCTTAATAAACAGGTAGAAACTTCAATATTTGTAAGTAAATATTTAGAAATATATTAACTATGAAAATAAATACCTAATCTAATACATAAAAACTCACAAATTATAGATGATAGTACGAAACCTTTCGTGCGCGAGTCCGACTCTCACTTGACCGGTTTTTTGGATATTTATCGATTACTCCGTCATTAGGCAACCGATTTTAACATTTTTTTCTAAGAAGGAGCGTACTTCCGAGATGGTCTCATTGTAAACAAGAATGAATCGAATGATGACGAGATATATATCTGTATCCTTTTCTGCGGTTTAAGCATATAGCTTCAATACGCGAGCGAAGCCAGCTAGTTTTAAATTTTAAAAATAGAATATTATTTATCGTCCAAAAAATATGTATTTTTAGTGTAAGTTTATTTCACAGACTGAAAGCCAAACATGAAGTGTCTTAAGAATATTATACTAGATTTTCTGACTGCAAACCTAAGCCCATTTAAAACTTGACTTTTATCCGCATCTAGAGTTGCAAGAATGGCGCAATTTATTCTTACAATGAGACAGTCTGATGAATCTTGTGCATCATGTCCACGACAGCCTGCGACATTAAATCATTTCATTTACCCTAATGGTGGAGATATTATCACTTCCATTTTATTAACTTTATTAGCTTGTAATCATAAACTAAAACTGCAATAATTAAACTTTAAGTAATATCAAATAAAACTCGGCCCAGAAAGGCTAAATAAAAGGTGGTGTATATTTTAAACATTAAAATTACTTATCTATATGTAATTTAAGAAACACGTACTTAAAACAATTATAAACTCATATTACCTAAAATTTAAAATGGACGTATAAAGAAACGAAAACTTAATAAAATTTCGTAGATAATAATAATACGTCGACATTAAAAATACATTTGTATGAGCTGAATTTGAGCAAATTAAGAATGTTAAGTTAAGTAAAAGCAATGTCTTTAACATATGTTATAGTCATCGATGACATATAGCAGTCGTAAACACAAATAAAAATAGTTTTGTAGACACAAGCGCTTAAAAAACCTATTTGGACTTATTGGTGGATTTTATTCCAAATAACTTTCTTTCTTTCTTTAGGTATTGGCCTTCACGTTAGTATTTTGCCATTAGTCAAGTAGAAATTTGCATCAAATTTTATATCAATTTTAATCAATTATAATTAGTCATCAGTCATAAGTCGTCAGTAAGTCATGTCAGGGTCTTGAGTAAAACGGTGGCTTTGTTACTCAAGCTCGTCTAATGAGATTTGGCGGCAGCGAGGAAATACACGATACACTAATTTCTTCATGATTACTTCATTAGTGCACTTTCACTGAACAAAGTTAATCTAATTCCCACCTAAATTAACTAATTTCACTCAATATAAACACGAAATTCAATAACTATGAAAAAATCACGACCATGTTCATTCACGATGGCGCCAAAACTTTTCCAAATAACTTTCAAAAAGAAAAAGCTCATTGAGTAAAGAATAAACAATTAAACAATCACAAAAAAGGCAATGACGACTTCCATAGTAATGAAAGATATCTCTTGTGTCAAAGATATTTATGAATTCATGAAAAAATAACAAATGTCAGATTCATTTATTCCAGTTTGCGTCATTTTAATATTATTATGACAAAGCTAATTAATTCATTAATTCATCTCGCTTTATTTGGACGCCATTTCATATCGTGAATAACTGAGATCATTTAGAAAGTGACGGGGGCTGGGGCAGATTACGACGATATTGTATTCATTATCTGGATCGAAGCTAACTTTAAAATATCTTACGCTTTAAATTTTATTGCATTATGACTATATATCCAAATGGTTATGTCTTAAGGATCTTTAAGAATGGAATATATTTGATTTAAGAGTGAGACAATAAACTGTCATCATTTAAACTACCTCTTCTTCTTCTTTCTTTAGGTTTTGGCCTAAACCACAGAGGCGACCTTAAAGTTTGAACTTAGTTTGAAATGAGGAGTTAGGTGATAAACACATTTACAGCAGAATTGTGTATTTATGATCCATCGTGGCGTTCCGCAAAGCATAGGCCACCGCAATTAGTACTAATTTACCCAATTAAGTCCCTTTTTTGCGGCAGACGACCTTCCAAAATAATAAGCCTTTTCAAATTAGGGCTAACCATTGAAATGTTAACATTTGAATTACGAGTTTTGTAAGAAATTTTATGTGTATATTTAAAATACTCTAACTCGTGTCCTCTGTGATCTAATGGTCCGGTGTTGGTTGCGTCTACATACGGTCCCAGGTTGGGCAAAATTAAAAAAAAGTATCTTCACGCCCTTATCCCTGAAGAGGTAGGCAGAGGCATAACCAGGGTACCCACGACTAGCCGAAGACACTAAGTCCCACAATGTGATAAGTGGCAAGCCTATCGACAACCGGGCACATATCCAATCCCGAGCAACGTTTTTTTATTAGAAAATTAGAAAAACCCAATTTTCTTTTTGTTGCCCGACCCGGGATTCGAACCTGAGACCTCATACAATCAAGTCCAACAACTGAACCGCTAGACCACAGAGGCGATTATTATTGGGTATGTATATGTATGTATGTATATAACTTAATATGTATTTTTCTCAATTTTCTCAAAACACGTTGACAGAAATTGGATGTCTGGTTGGCGATCGGTTTGCCACCTATTACATTGTGGGACTTACGTACCTTCTACCATAAGTACCTTCAGCTAATCGTGGGTGCCCTGGTTGAACTTGAGCTACCACCACGGGGATACAGACATGAATATACTTAAGTAATATACCTACTTAACTTACTTTAAACTCATTTGCAGATATTCCAAAACATATTTGGGATTAACTTTAGAACCGGTTTTAAGCTCGACACATTTTTTAATAATGGTTGCCCACTTGTTAGATTTTTCAATGTACAAAGAAACAAACAAACATAAAGTTCATCCCACTACTGCAATGTTGGGAATCGAACCCTTGCGATTTGGCTGTGACGTTGAGAAATACGTTAATCACCAAACCAATGCGTTGGTCAACTATTCATTTGAGTGGAACTGCACTCTGTAAGCTGACTTGTTTCTGTTGGACCAGTGTGCTTTGGTGGATGTAGTACTATTTCTTTTAGACCGACTCCAAAAATGCAGATGCTATCAATTCTACTGGCTGCTTTTTTGTTTGTTTGTTTCTTACGTGACTATAAAAGAAGTTAGACCATGATACTGCCACGACAAGGTACATGCAAGTTTATGCATTACTAGCAGCTGCCCGCGGCGTTGCCCGCGTGGTTAGTGGTCCCACAGGAGCAATTTTCGGGATAAAAACTATTCTATATGTTAATCCAATTTACCTTCTATGTGTGTGCCAAATTTCATGAAAATCTGTTCTGCATCTTTTACGTGAAGAAGTAACAAACGAACGTAAACAAACTTTCGCATTTACAATATTTACAAGTCACTAGATGGTTAGATAATATTTATATGGGAATAACTCGGAATATTCTTTCAAAAAATTACGACCGAATCGCGACTTGCTAATAAAATTGCGGTGGGTTTATTTGCAGTTTTATTGCGCATCAATTATTTGCTGCAATTTTACTGGCCGTAAATGATTTATTGCAGTTTTGCCGCCTTAAACTATTTGTGCGGTTTTACTGTTCTTAAATATTTATAAAGCACCTTTTTATGGTAGAGAATAAACTATATAGCTCTCCTGATGGTAAGAGATAACCGTGACATATAGACACCATAGATGGTAAAGGTGCGTCGCTATCCTGTGGGCGGGATGTTAGGCCTATTGTGCAACTCTGACGGAATTGTTTGACATTTATAGGGTTCCGTACCCAAAGGGTAAAATAGGAAACCCTATTACTAAGCCTCAGCTGTCTGTCTGCCTGTCTCCTGGCTGTATCTCATAAACCGTGATAGCTAGAAAGCTGAAATTTTCACAAATGATGTCTTTCAATTGCCGCTATAACAACAAATACCAAAACTTATATATATATATATTAAGGTCCCCATACAGTAAATATGTTTTTTTCGTATTTTTTTGCTCAATATTAAAAACGGTAACAGGTACACGTTTCAAATTTTCAAAGAATATTTACTTGTACCTTTCGAAATAAATAATTAAATAACAATAAAGTAAATATTAAAGGTTTTTTTGTGATAAAAAAATAACCTTACAAGAAACAGCATTCTTTAAGCAATTTTACTCGATCTTAATAAACAGGTAGAAACTTCAATATTTGTAAGTAAATATTTAGATATATATCAACCATGAAAATAAATACCTAATCTAATACATAAAAACTCACAAATTATAGATGATAGTACGAAACCTTTCGTGTGCGAGCCCGACTCGCACTTGGCCGGTTTTTTGGATATTAATCGATTACTTCGTCATTAGGCAACCGATTTTAACAATTTTTTCTTTGAAGAAACGTACTTCCGAGATGGTCTCATTGTAAACAAGAATGAATCGAATGATGACGAGATATATATCTGTATCCTTTTCCGCGGTTTAAGCATATAGGTTCAATACGAGAGCGAAGCCAGCTAGTTTTAAATTTTAAAAATAGAATATTACTTATCGTCCAAAAAAAATATGTATTTTTAGTGTAAGTTTATTTTACAGACTGTGAGCCAAACATGAAGTGGCTTAAGAATATTATACTAGATTTTCTGATTGCAAACCTAAGCCCATTTAAAACTTGACTTTTATCCGCATCTAGAGTTGCAAGAATGGCGCAATTTCTTCTTACAATAAGACAGTCTGGTGAATCTTGTGCATCATGTCCAGGACAGCCTGCGACATTAAATCATTTCATTTACCCTTACGGTGGAGATATTATCACTTCCATTTTATTAACTTGATTAGCTTGTAATCATAAACTAAAACTGCAATAATTAAACTTTAAGTAATATCAAATAAAACTCGGCCCAGAAAGGCTAAATAAAAGGTGGTGTATATTTTAAACAATAAAATTACTTATCTATATGTAATTTAAGAAACATGTATTTAAAATAAAATTATAAACTCATATTACCTAAAATTTAAAATGGACGTATATGAAAACAAAAACTTAATAAAACTTCGTAGATAATAATAATACGTAGACATTAAAAATACAGTTGTATGAGCTGAATTTGAGCAAATTAAGAATCATACTTAAGTAAAAGCAATGTCTTTAACATATGTTATAGTGGACCTTTAGATTTTGATTAAACACAGCGTAGCAAAATCAAAGACAAAGACAATGACAATAGTTTTGTGGGCACAAGCGCTTAAAAAACCTATTTGGACTTATTGGTGAATGTTATTCCAAATAACTTTCAAAAAGAAAAAACTCTGTGGTCTAGCGGTCCGGGTGTTGGACTTGACTGCATGAGGTCCCGGGTTCGAATCCCGGGTCGGCCAACAAAAAGAAAATTGGATTTTTCCAATTTTCTAATAAAAAAAAATGTTGGTCGGGATTGGAAATGTGCCCGGTTGGCGATAGGCTTGCCACCTATCACATTGTGGGACTTAGTGTCTTCGGCTAGTCGTGGGTGCCTTGGTTGTACCTCTGCCTACCTCTTCGGGGATATGGGCGTGAAGATACTTTAAGAAAAAGCTCATTGAGTAAAGAATAAACAAATAAACAATCACAAAAAAGGCAATGATGACTTCCATAGTAATGAAAGATATCTCTTGTGTCAAAGACATTTATGAATTCATGAAAAAATAACAAATGTCAGATTCATTTAT